>JAGFNQ010002711.1:167235-224236 GCA_024364735.1 Boesenbergia rotunda
ATATTTGCCATTTTTGATACGGTGCATTTCTCTTTGCTCGTCAGACTTGGTGCTTCATCTGACGGTCTCCCATAGGATGATGCTCCTTTTCTTCTAGTTGTAGATTGTCCAACCTGTAGCAAATGCTTTTACCAGCAACAAGTTGATTAGAAGCCTTAGATAAATAAATTCAAGTTTTTCCTCCCAACTACCATAGATTATTTTATGATTTTTACATCAATCTCAACTTCGGCTGTGTCAGAAAAGGCCTTTCAAGAATAATTTGGATCTTTGGTTCTTCATCCATATCTAAGACCACAAAGTTCGTAGGGACAATGAAGCTCCCTACCTCCACTAGCACATCCTCTATTATACGCTTTAGGTTTCTATAGAAGTGATTACTAATGCAGTGTCATGGTGGTTAGCTTCAAATCATTAAGTCCAGGCTTCTTACAAAAAAAAATAGGGTATAAGACTCACACTTGCTTGTAAGTCACAAAATCCCTTACCAATTATAGTCATGACAATCTTATAAGAATGGAAAAAACATCCTAGATCTTGGAGCTTAGCAGGTAGTGTATCTAGTAACAAGGCACTACACCTCCTCAGTTAATGCAAAACCGTCTTATACCTTCTTTCTTATGCTTTGTGTAAGATAATTTTGTTTCATTAAATTTAGCAAATTTTGGTATTTGTTGCAAAGCATCCAATAGAAGAATATCAATGCATATCTCTTTGACTTTTTCTAGAAATTTGTCAAATTCTTCATTCTTCTTGGTCTTGGAGATTCTTTGGGGAATAGGAATTGGTTGGACATGTCTTCTTGATGGAGGTTCTTCAACCCAAATAGTATTATCCACCTCTTCTTGGATGCCACTCTTGTGAGAAGAGGATGGAGAATGCACTCCATTGATTTCAATTTCGTGTTTGTCATGGCCACTTGGGGTTCACTCAAGGTCTGCTCGTTTGTTTAAGATAATCTCTTTCATAAATTTGGCAAACATTGGCATTTGTTGCAAAGTATCCAATAGAGGAAATATCAATGCATATCTCTTTGACTTTTTCTAGAAATTTATCAAATTCTTCATTCTTCTTAGCCTTAGAAATTTTTTAAGGAAACAAAATTGATTGACATGTCTTCTTGATGGCAGATCTTCAACTGAAACAGGTATTTCCACCTCTTCTTGGATGCCACTCTTGTGAGAAGAGAATGGAGAAGGTATTCCATTGATTTCAATTCCCTTATCTGTCATGGTCACTTGGTGTTCACCTAAGGTCCGTCCGCTTCTTAGCTTAATTATATTGCAATGTTCAATGGGATTTAGCTTTGATTTCCCTAGAAAAGACCCTTGAGTTCTTGAAGAAGTAATAGCCACTTGTACTACTTGATTGTCAAGCACCTTCACATGTTTTTCAATGCATTCCATTCTCACGTTAAATTGCTTGAGATCATTCTTCATTTCTAATCGTGTGGCTTGTATTTCTTCAAGTAGTTTTTCGATTCTGGAGGGTTGGTGGTTCTATTGATATCCAGATGGTTGCCCTTGGTCATGATTTTTATGAAAAGAGAAATTTGGATGATTTTCGCATCCAGGATTGTATGTGTTGGAGTGTGGGTTATTTAGTCTTATGTTGAAGTTGCCGATTGCACAAGTTGTTTAATTTGAGCCAACTATCTAGTAATAGCTCCAAGTGGGCAAACTTCCTTCTTGTGTTCCGTGTCTCTGCACCTTCACAAGTTGTGACAATTGCATTTACTAGATTGGTGTTCATTAAGTCAAACATCTTCATCAAAGCATCCATCTTTGTAGAAATAAGATTTTAGTGTCTCCACATCATATTTTCCAAGGATTTTAATTGGGTTGCCACTGCGCTCTGAGGCCCACTGATGGTGATTGAGTACCATACTTTCTATAATATCTTCAACTTCATCAAATCCCTTGTTCATAAGTTCTCCACTAGCTACAGAGTCTAAGTCCCTTCAAATCAGGATTATTTGAAAAGAAAGAAAATGTAGAATTTAAAAGCATTAATGGTCAAAAGTTGTGTGAAGACTTGTGTGTGAGAGAAAGAGAGAGCAAGTAAGCAAGAAAGTGAGGAAGATTGGCTTGGGAAGGCGGTTTTAAGACTTCAGTTTTATTGCAATGATCATTGATGTACTATGGATTGTTCATCTCTCATTCTCTATGTTTATACTCTTATAGAGAGTCTAACTAAATACCGATACTATCCCGCGACGGTCACACTAGAGTGTTTACCCCATTGGCACTCAATGCTATTAAGTAGAAAAGGTAACATAGAAAGTCCAGTTAAAGGAATAATCTTTGTCACTAAAGGCTCCCCAGATATAAAATCCAAATTAGACAATTATATTCATTTCCTAACATGGCATTGGGGAAGGCCCATTATGCACTAATTAGATACTCCCTTATAGAGATTAGCCTTTATTTCAAGACAATACTCTAGAAAGTCCAATCAAAGAGATACCCTCTATCACTAAGAGGCCCCCAGTCATATGATCTAGAGCATTCCCTCTATGTGGTGACCAATTAATATATCCATCCAATCAGTAGCACATATAAGCAATTAAACAACACACACATATTTAATCAAACACAAACAAGGCATAAGTATGTCATTGAAATAGAAAATTGACAAATCTATAGAGTTTACATTAAATACACATCATAATTACTAGTTCATCCTAGAACACAAGAAATATATGCCATAGTGGAGGAAACTAGACCCGAAGACATCAAATAATTAAGCTAAAACTCTAATCCAAAGTAGAGAGAAGAAAGCTTATCTGATTGTGAAATTGGAGCCTTCGAGAACCAATCTGTGTCATAGAGATGGACGAGAATATAGATCAGGACACGGATCATAGAGAAATCATCGAGATATGGTGTAGATGTAGCCCCAAGTGGGTTTCCCCAACGAGAAAACCCTTCCTCCCCCATAAGGGGAAGAAACCCCCTTATATAGCATAGGGCATGACTCTTGCTTTTCATACCACATGGCCATGCCAAGTGGCATGGTCATGGAGTGTAATGCCATGGTGGAACGAGGCACGACCAAGTCATGTGATAATTTGGCAAAATAGGCACAGTCGTGCCTCAAAGCACGATCATGCCATGTATTGCTCTGAAATCGAAGGCACAGTTGTGCCTCTAGGCATGGACGGACAATGTTTTTGCTTGGAAAAGATAGCATGGGCGTGCCTTTGGGCACAGCCGACCCATGTGCTTCTCTAGAAATTGAAGTGGCTAGCTCTAAAAGACATAGTCATGTCTCAATGAGACACAGTCGTGTCAACTGGATAAAGGTCTTGCCAGCCTGATCTTTGCCTTTGAAGTTGCCCCAATAAGTGTTTTTCATCTATTTTAGCTCTAAATCGTGTCTTATCAATGAAAACAAGCCAAAATCATATCTCTGAATAAAAAAGAGTAATCATGCTGATAAAATAATAGAATAGGGTGTGATAACGTAAATCATATTTATGAAATACAAGTGAATGTGCGTTAACCAACGCCTAAAAACATATATAATATATGCAAATCAACCATCATATGCACCATCATATCTTACTATAGTCTATTCAAGGACATTATTTGTGCATCTAACATGGGTATAAAGATAAAGTAAATGTCAAACTAAATTTATTTTAATAATTTATATTAAAATAAAGGTTATTTTATTTACATGAGTCAATAAAGCTCTAGCCAATAGTTGGCTTTGTCGGGCATCTACTCTAACAAAAGTGACGTGTGATATTCACCTCGCCCTCCCCCTCTAGCACTCATCTTCGATCCTACAAGAATGTCCATCAAATCATAGGGTGCCCCATATTTGACGTAACAACCGGCATTCCTTACCTAAAGTTTGACTCATAGTTGTCTATAGCACGGTGAGTCCTAGATATCAAAGCATGTCTTTGACATGAAGTCACAGCTACCTTATGTATGAAATGGTCTCTTGCCCATATCATAGAAAGATGGGTTGACATTGGTGGTTGTATATGCAAAACCAAACTCCATTTCTATAAAAGGGAAGAGGAATCTAGATGAAGGGGGCTTCCTGATGTACATAGATTATATATGATTTTATCATTGTTTAACACACATTTACTTATATTTCATGAGCATAACCTAATTTATTCCACCCTATTTTGTATGACTTTGCTACTTTTAATTCTCTTTTGTTTGGAGATCTGCTCCATGTTTTTTTTGATTGATAGGACGTAATATAGAGTAGAAACAGAGCGAAAAACAAGAAAAATGGATACAGAGATAGAGTAGTAGATGGGGTCGTGTGACTTCACACAACCATGGGGCCTTGGTCATGTATCACAAGGCTCGGTTGTGCCAAATGGCACAGTCATGCCCTCTTCATGAGAGGAGTATGGCACGGTCATGCGAGTCCACATAGTCATGTAGGCCTCATTCCAAAGACCTACACTGCCCAACCGTGCCATTTAGGTCCACATGGTTATGTAGGCCTCGTTCCAGAGACCTACATGGCCCGACCGTGCCAAATAGTACGGTCATGCCATGTCATTTCTTGATTGCACGACACGGTCATGCAAAACTACATGGTAGTGCCACCTAGAGGGCAGGGAGGCATGCCCCCTGCTGTCAAGGGGACCTTTCCTCCCTATTTTGTAGGATCGGTGTCGTCGATAGAGGGGGGGTGAATATCGACTCGTAAACTTTTGTCGAAACTTCATCGTTCGTTCATTCTAGTTAAAGAGTTAGTACGCAGCGGAATAATAAAGAACGAAAACAAACAACACAAAGACTCACGGAATTTAATTACTTGGTTCCCGACCCCTCTAGGTCAGTACGTCCAAGGCCTACATACTCGGCGTGAGTCCACTAATGATCTCCTTTCCGGAATTTTTGGAGGTAGAGAATACCCGTCTTACAGTTCGGATTACAAGCAAATAATATGTAAATTGAAATACAACTTGTAAATAAAATGCAAACCAAAAACTCGGACAACTCTAGAAGTCCGAAGCGTCGCATGCTTCTTCCTGAAGCCTCCTTGGTCGCAGAACATCAACTTGAGGGCTTTTGCATTGCAGAAAATGCTTAGGCAAATATAGAAATTGATGTTCTGAGTTGAGGGGCCGAAGCCCCTTTTATAGTAGTGTCCCGGGCGCCGTAGAGGCCTCTGAGGCACCTTATATACGGTCAAACTTGATCCGCAATCACAAACTTTGCGCTGGGATAAAATTGATCATCCCAGGCGCCTGGGATGTAGGGCGGCTGAACCTTGAGGGCGCCCTGAAGCCTGGGGCGCCTGCATTAATACAGACTCCTAGGATGGCCTTCCCAAGTGTTGTTTCCCCTACATTTGCTCTCCTGTCTTACCTAAAACTCCAGGTACCTGCAAGACAACAACCACAGGACAAACATACAAATAATCTTAGCCTTATAGATTGGTTCTGAATTTGAATTTCACCCGAAACCCTAGGTCGAACCGATGCCTAATGTTTCCTTTCCCGGTCCTCACCTACTCCACACTGGAGAGGTTGTGTTTGCCAATCGGAACCTCCGATTGGACTTTCGCTTAGCCTCCGAGAACCCAAATCTCGAGACATCCAACCTCGACCCGTCTCTACTTTTGTTCATGATCTCCACTTGACTAAAGCTTTTGCCAACCGAAACCTCCGGTTGGACTTTTGCTCGGCCTCCGAGAACTCGGATCTCGAGACGTCCGACCTCGACCCGTCTCTACTTCTGTCCGACAACTCTCTCTCACAAACACTCTGTTGCCCGATTCCCGACCAGAACTTAGTGCTCAGTCCCCCAGACCAAGACTTCGTGCCCAGCTTCACTCACCAGGACATAGTCCAACCCAGCTTCACTTGCTAGGACCCATCTTCACACACCAAGATTTAGTGCCTAGCTTCACTCACCAGGACTTAGTCCAACCTAGCTTCCCATGCTAGGACCTGGCTTCACTCACCAGGATTTCTTCAATCAGAATCACTTCTTTGCTAGTCATCATAATCCTGACTATACTTCCTCAATCATTAGATAAATGTAATTCCAAACCTCAAGTCCGGTTTGGTTTGATCCCTTGGTCAAACTGTTGGATCGAGAAAACCGACAGAGGGGGGGGGTGAATATCGGAAATCGTTCGGATTTTCGTAAAGAGCAGTTGCACAGCGGAAAGTTAAAAACAGCACACAGACACAGTCGATTTACTTGGTTCGGAGCCTGTGTCGACTCCTACTCCAAGGCCCACGGTCGTTGACCGTTTACTTTGGGCAATTCTATATACGCGCAAAACAGTTTACAATATTTGATTACAAATATGTGCAATAAAATAATAATATTAAAATTTCGATCTTCGTTACTGACGTACGGAGTGTATTGACTTGTTCGGGGCAGCGGGACGTCGTCGGCTCGAGTTGGAGTGTTTCCGGAGCAAGGCACGAGCGTAGAAGATCGTTAGGGCATTGAGAGAATAGTTGTTTTGAAGCCTTGGTCGAAGGCCCTTTATATAGGGCCTGGGGGCGCCCGGGATGTCGGGGGCGCCCCCCACGTGGCCTTCGATCCGCCAAAGTCTCGGTCACGTCTGATCCTCTGGATCCGCTTTGACCGGGGCGCCCGCAGCGCTCGGGGCACCCGGATTGACCGGGTCAAACTCTATCCTTTGGCTTCGCTTGGCTTCGAGGGATTCGGGTTCGATGTATGCGCATGGGGGCGCCCGGGAGCACGGGGGCGCCCGGGAGCAGCGGGGGCGCCCGACCCAGCATGTATTCGAACTCCTTTTTTCTTTACTTGTTTTGTATGGCCCTTGGGGGCGCCCGGGACACTCCGGGCGCCCTACTCAGCTACTACCTCATTCCTTTGAGGCTATCTGAGCTGCAGACACTCCTTCCTTTGGTCCTGCATCCAGGGTTAGTCCAAAACACAATAAAGCAATAAAGTATTTGTTTATACAGCCTTAGCTGTCTTGGTTCTGACTTTGGTCTCCAAATGGAGGCCTAGGTCGAACCCACGCCTACTGTTCCCTCGACGGGGAACGCGTCCTCACCTACTCCTCTCGGGAGAATTTACATGATGCCAACCGTTCCTCTGGTTGGACTTTTGCCTGACGGTCCTTTGTCAGGTCTTGTAAACTGGCAGTCCTTCGCCAGTTGCCTAGTAGTCCTTCGCTAGGGCTTTAGTCCCAGGCTGTCCTTCGCCTGGAGCCTAGCAGTCCTTCGCTAGGGCTTGATACTGGCAGTCCTTCGCCAGTTGCCTAGCAATCCTTTGCTAGGGCTTTCTTTCCTGGCATTCCTTTGTCAGTGCCTAGCAGTACTTCGCTAGGGCTTTTCCTGCACACTAGATTAACTTGTTAGAAACCAAGAAAGACTTAACTTTTGACCTATGTTGCCATTATCAAAACACAGGTTTGATTTGGGTGCATTCTGCACCAACAATCTCCCCCTTTTTGATTTATGCCAACCCTAGTTCAAAAAGTTAAGTTTAAGCAAAACATGAAAAAAGTTTTAACTTTTGTTCCCTCCCCCTGGAAGGAATCTCCCCCTAGATTTTTCAAAAATTCGTGGGGAAAAAACTTTATTTGTTCTTGAAAACTTTTTGAAAATGTTAGCTTAAGTAAGAATATCAGTTTTAATATAGTTTTGAAAAACTTAAGCTTTAGAGTACCTAAAAAATTTTGACAAGCTTAAGTAAGAAACTTTTGAAAAGGCTAGAGTACTTAGCAAAATTTTGAAAGCTTGGATAAAAATTTTGAAGCTAGAGTACTTAGCTAAATTTTGAAAGCTTTAATAAAAAATCTTAGCAACATTTTGAAAGCTTTATGAAATTTTGAAACTAAAGCAAAATTTTGAAAGCTTTAAGAACTGGAGTACTTAGGCAAAATTTTGAAAGCTTTAAGAACTTAAGTACTTCTTCAAAAAGTTTAAGCTTTTGAATAAAAGATAAGTATATTTTTGAACCTTTTTGAATAAAGGAAAAATTTTGAAAAAGTAAAAGTAATTTTTCTCTAATTTTTTCTTTCCTTTCCTATCTCTCCCCCTTTGCCATATATCAAAACAAGATAAATATGATTGCATAAAGGAAATAAAAAAGAATTTGCTGTACTGAACCAATTCATAATTAGATTTACACTAAATCAATCAATTTTCTCTGTAGGGACCTGTCTAACCCAATTAGCTACTTACTAACTGTTATAAACAGTAGATTTTGCTAGGGTTAGTCAAGTTAAGTGTTTCTGTTCAAGTTAGATTTTCTAAACTTGACACTTAACTCGATTGCTGTTTAAGTTGTATTTAGTGCCCCAATTACTGCAGATGCACTGACTTAAAGCATCTTGAATTAAGGCAAAGACCTAAGCATCTCAACCCTTTCTAGATTATCAATCAAAAGTACCCTAAGGTGCTTGTGAGATACTGGCTTCTAAGTCTATAGGTGCATGCAGTTCTAGGGTTAGGGCCTAGGCTAAGTCCATTTTCGAAAAAGCCCTAATTTTTTAAAGGGGGTAGTTTTGCAATAAAACTAAAGAAAATGAAAACTGATTTTGAAATCAAGTAGAGCAGTTTTTCAAAATCTATTTTTAGAAAACTGATTGAAATCAAGTAGAGCAGTTTTTCAAAATCTATTTTTAGAAAACTGATTTTTGAAATCAAGTAGAGCAATTTTTCAAAATCTATTTTTAGAAAACTGATTGAAATCAAGTAGAGCAGTAAAAATTTTGAGATACTCTATTCTACAGAGCACAATCCTAACTTCAAAAAGAACAAGTACTCATAAACTGATCAACAGAAAATAAAGCAGATAATCAAGGTTCAAATACAGTCAAACAGTCAAACCCAAGTCAACCCTACTGAGTAGGGGCAGTCAAATAGGTACAATACTAAGTGAATCTAAGACGAAGGACCAGGATGATCAGACGGGCCAGGCTGCCATGCATCGAATCGCGCCATCATCTCTATGTATCGTGCGTCAGCCACTTCTCGATCGGCTCGACGAGCTTCCATCTGCTCTAGGTGGTAGGCTTCGACTTCCTCTCGGAGACTCTGAACCTTTGTGTCTAAATGCATCACTCTCTGGTAGAGTGTCGGTGGAGCAGGCTTGTCGATGTGTGCTCGGGCGGCTGCAGCTATGTCTCCAACATCGACTTCAACCTCCTCGTCTGAGTCGACTGGTGCTCCGGCCTGCTGTCGTCTCCAGCTAAGAACCCCGGTGGCCGACACCTCTAGACCCGCTAAGGAAAAGTTCCTAAATCCTATTTCGTCAAAGTCGGTCATAGCGGTAATTTCACCAACGGTAATGTCCCGACCGTGGTGATGAAGAAGGGATGTGATGATGTGGCAATATGGTGTTCGTACTCATCCCTGGGTCGTGACACTGGACGCATGCAGAATGGTATGAAACATTTGGAGTCCAATGTCTAGGTCAAGGTGGTGGACTAGGGCATAAAGAAGGAAAGCATGAAAGGGTTGCATAGTCCCTAGGTCTCTGGTAGAGAGTGGTAAGATGCAGCGGACCAGAACTCTATACAAGGCATAGTTCTGGGCCTGAAGTTCAACAGCATGGAAGCGTCTATTTGCTGGGAGGTCTGCCCTATAAAAATAGGAGTGAATGGTCTCTAGGGTAATATCTGAGTAGGGAGGATCAAATGGGGGGTTCCTAGGAGGATAGCAGCAGAATGTGGACTGTGAGGGTCGCAGTCCTAGGAATCGGTTCAACAGAGTAGGGGTGATGGTCAAAGGAATGCCTTGGACAGTGGTGTGAAACATAAGATTATCTTGTCTAATAATATTATTGTAAAATTCTGCGCATAAAGATTCATTAATGGTATGTGTGCAGAAGACAAGATTGTCCAATTGATAGAAGTTGATGATGTTCATGGCGACAGGGCATGCTTGGGTAAAAAAATGCCTATTGAGATAGCTCATTTTAATAGGCTTGTAGATTGTTTGTGCAAACCTATTACATAACTCTAGATTAGGAAATCTAGGGTCGGGACTAGGTTGGGCACCGGGGTTGGCCGGGTTCGGTCGGCGTCTTCTAAGTTAAAAGAGTTAAAGGGAGAATAAAGATATTGCATGAAATAATTTTAAATGCAATAAAAATAAATGATAATCATATCAGAAGGCTCGGGGAGGCATGGTTGAGGAAGAAGACTTGCAAGGTCTTCTTGAGGAGTAAGAAGTGAAGAAGAAGCTTGATTTTGGTGTGGGAAGTGAAGTAGGTTCGGGTGCCTTTTATAGGCAAACTCATGGGGGCGCCCGGGAGCTTCTGGGCGCCCTGGTCAGGGTTACTGCCAAAGGCAGTGTGAAGGACTGATTGGGGGCGCCCGGGACAGTCCGGGCGCCCTCAACAGAGAGCTTTGCAGCTTTTGCTTCGTTGGAGGTGATGGGGGCGCCCGCGTGGTTCCGGGCGCCCAGGTCAAGGGTAAGGCAGCTTTTCTGTCTCGGGGAACGAAAAAGCTATGGGGGGGGGGGGGGGGCGCCCGTGTGGTCCCGGGCGCCCGGGTTTGTATAGAAAAGGACAAGCTTTATGTCTTGTGATCTTTTGACCATGATTAAATTGGTTTGACCGTGGTTTGACTGCTTTGACTGTGGTTTGACCGCTTTGACCATGGTTTGACTATATTAATCATGGTTTGACCATGATTTTGACAGATACAAGAATATCTCATCCTATAGGTAAAAGAATTTCCATCTTAGTCTTAATCCTGCTGTCTCACCCAAATCTAGGGTTTTCAATCACGTTAACCTTATAGGTTTTGTGAGACAGGTTTTGATAGTTAAAATTATTTTGAAAATTTTGAAAACAATTAAATTTTAAAAACTTAATTAATTTTGAAAATAATTAATTTTTAAAAAAATGTTTAAATCTACAAATACCTGAAATTTTGTGTTAGATTCGAATTTAACAAAAAAAATTTAAATTTGAATTTCAGAAATTGGCTTCCAGGTCTTGGCGAGGCACTAGGCCTTCTTTGGCCGTAGCCTTATGGGATCATCCACCCTTTCCTTGACAAAGCCTTTTAATGAAATTTCATTTTCAAAAATTCTTTGAAAAATTTCTTGTCTAACTAGTTTGGGTCTTGGATCGGTAGCTTCGGCTAGTTCTGCCAAATTGGCTTCCCTAACGTACTATCATCTCACCTCCACCCAATACTATATTGTCAAATTTCAGCTAAGTTTGTTTATTCCTTAAGCTAGCCTAAGTCTAAGCATGGTATATTGCAGAAATTAAATAACCAATCAATTAAGCAATTTAAATCAAGAATAACAAGTTTATCTGATAATGAAAATAGTTTTCAGTTTGGCTCCCCCTGGACTAAAGCCACGATGATGGTTGGGCAAGATGTGAATCTTGTCCTTGGGGATCCAATACTGATTTGATCCAGTCGGTTTGTTCAGGTATAGTTTTGGTACCTATGCCTGAATTTTACCTCTGGACTGATTCAGTACAGCAAAGTATGATCTTTGCCGAGATTTGGTTCTATAGCCCAATCCGGATCGATTTAGAACTGATTTCTGTTTTCCAAGGATCATGTCAAGACCTTTGGAACCAGATGTAAATCGTTCTAATGCTGATCTAAGATCCTTAACCTGAGTTTTCAGGGAGGAGTTTTCCTTTTCAAGTTTTTCAACTTGAATAGGAGTTCCTTCCTGAACCTTCTCGGTTAAGGGTTTAGAGTCAGCTCCCTCTTTCAGGAGTTTTACTTCCTGTCGGAGGGATTCGACTCGGAGTTTGGCTTTGGCCAAATCTCGAGAAAGAAATGAAATTAACTCACTTAATTGCAATCTATTAAAACCAGTTACCTTAATTTCTCCGTCTTCTGTGAAGGTCAGCTCGCCGTCTTCTTGTTCTGTTTCTAACTCAGTCTCAACTTTATCTGAGGCGGTCAGAGCTAGGAGGTTGGACTGGGGTGCCTCTTCTTCTTCTTCTGAGGACGATTCGTCCCAGGTTGCTTGCAGTGCCTTCTTTCTTCTCGCCCTTTTTATCTCCTTTAGGTTAGGGCATTCTGACTTGTAGTGGCCCTTTTTCTTGCACTCGTAGCAGGTCACATTAGGCTTGTTTGCGGGTTCAGCTGGTTCGTCCTTTCTTCGGCCGATTTTCCGTTTGTTGGTTCGGTTCTTCAGCTCCATGTAGTAGCTTCGAGCGAGCCGGACCAGCTTAGTTTGTTCTACTTCTTCGTCTTCTGAGTCTGAGTCTAAGTTAGACTCAGGTTCGGGTTCAGGCTTCTTCTTTGTTATCCTTCTAGTTTTACCTGTAACGAAAGCAATACCTTTCTCGACCACATTGGTGTTAGTTTGTTCGCGAAGTTCTAGTTTGGAAAACAATTCATCTAATTTTATTTTAGAAAGATCCCTAGATGCCTTGTATGCATCTACCATAGATGCCCACAAGGTGTTTCTAGGGAAGGCGTTTAGAGCATACCTTATTAGGTCACGGTTTTCAACCTTGTGACCTATTGTGTGAAGACCGTTCATTACCTCTTGGATTCGTGCGTGGAGCTGGGCTGCTGTTTCGTTGTCGGCCATCTTGATGCTGTAGAGTTTGTTCAGTAGCAGATCCCTCTTACTGATCCGAGTATCTGAAGTCCCTTCGTGCAGCTCGATCAGTTTTGTCCATAGCTCCTTTGCATTGTTGAAAGGGCCAACGCGGTTCAGCTCTTCCTTTGTCAGTCCGCATTGTAGGGTTTGTGTTGCTTTTGCGTCAGCTTCTATCTTGCGTTTAAGGGAGTTGTCCCATTCGGAGTAGCTTTGTGGTTGTCCTTCGGCGTTTCGGGGGATCTCCAGGCCGGACTGGATGATGATCCACATATCCACCTGAGTTTTCAGGTGGACCTCCATACGACTTTTCCAGTAAGAAAAGTCTTCTCCACTGAAAAGTGGAGGTCTGGCGGTGCTGAATCCCTCTTGCATGGCCATTTGAATCTGAAAAAAAACTAACAGAAAAATAAATTTTCCAAGACTAGGTCTTGGATTAGTAGTGGTGGATAAAGGAAATAAAATATCGAGGGTGTTGCACCAATCTCGATTAACGGGAGAAAAAAAATTCGAACAAAACAAAAAAAATATTTAAAAAAAATCAAAAATAATAAAGAAAATCCGAAAAGAAATTTTCAAACTGGTGGTTGCACCAAGTTTGAACTTCCCCGCTCTGATACCACTTGTTGGATCGAGAAAACCGATAGAGGGGGTGAATATTGGAAATCGTTCGGATTTTCGTAAAGAGCAGTTGCACAGCGGAAAGTTAAAAACAGCACACAGACACAGTCGATTTACTTGGTTCGGAGCCTGTGTCGACTCCTACTCCAAGGCCCACGGTCGTTGACCATTTACTTTGGGCAATTCTATATACGCGCAAAACAGTTTACAATATTTGATTACAAATAAGTGCAATAAAATAATAATATTAAAATTTCGATCTTCGTTACCGACGTCCGGAGTGTATTGACTTGTTCGGGGCAGCGGGACGTCGTCGGCTCGAGTTGGAGTGTTTCCGGAGCAAGGCACGAGCGTAGAAGATCGTTGGGGCGTTGAGAGAACAGTTGTTTTGAAGCCTTGGTCGAAGGCCCTTTATATAGGGCCTGGGGGCGCCCGGGATGTCGGGGGCGCCCCCCACGTGGCCTTCGATCCGCCAAAGTCTCGGTCGCGTCTGATCCTCTGGATCCGCTTTGACCGGGGCGCCCGCAGCGCAGCGCTCGGGGCGTCCGCAGTGCTCGGGGCGCCCGCAGCGCTCGGGGCGCCAGCAGCGCTCGGGGCGCCCGCGGCGCTCGGGGCGCCAGCAGCGCTCGGGGCGCCCGCAGCGCTCGGGGCGCCCGCAGCGCTCGGGGCGCCCGCAGCGCTCGGGGCGCCCGCAGCGCTCGGGGCGCCCGCAGCGCTCGAGGCGCCCGCAGCGCTCGGGGCGCCCGGATTGACCGGGTCAAACTCTATCCTTTGGCTTCGCTTGGCTTCGAGGGGTTCGGGTTCGATGTATGCGCATGGGGGTGCCCGGGAGCAGCGGGGGCGCCCGGCCCAGCATGTATTCGAACTCCTTTTTTCTTTACTTGTTTTGTATGGCCCTTGGGGGCGCCCGGGACACTCCGGGCGCCCTACTCAGCTACTACCTCATTCCTTTGAGGCTATCTGAGCTGCAGACACTCCTTCCTTTGGTCCTGCATCCAGGGTTAGTCCAAAACACAATAAAGCAATAAAGTATTTGTTTATACAGCCTTAGCTGTCTTTGTTCTGACTTTGGTCTCAAAATGGAGCCCTAGGTCGAACCCACGCCTACTGTTCCCTCGACGGGGAACGCGTCCTCACCTACTCCTCTCGGGAGAATTTACCTGATGCCAACCGTTCCTCTGGTTGGACTTTTGCCTGACGGTCCTTTGTCAGGTCTTGTAAATTGGCAGTCCTTCGCCAGTTGCCTAGCAGTCCTTCGCTAGGGCTTTAGTCCCAGGCTGTCCTTCGCCTGGAGCCTAGCAGTCCTTCGCTAGGGCTTGATACTGGCAGTCCTTCGCCAGTTGCCTAGCAATCCTTTGCTAGGGCTTTCTTTCCTGGCATTCCTTTGCCAGTGCCTAGCAGTCCTTCGCTAGGGCTTTTCCTGCACACTAGATTAACTTGTTAGAAACCAAGAAAGACTTAACTTTTGACCTATGTTGCCATTATCAAAACACAGGTTTGATTTGGGTGCATTCTGCACCAACACAAACTACCAACCCTGGGTTCTGGTTCACGCAGCCAAACATCAAATCCTGTATGGCTAACCCTTTGTCAACCTAATCAAACCTAGGTTTACCCTACCAAACATAAGGTCCTGTTTGGTTTAACCCTTGATCACTTTAACTAACCCTTACCTTGTCTAACATATATTGTTACTAACTTAAGTATATTGTTAAGCATTGAAACCATAGAGCAAGACATCACTGATGCATCTTATGTTGGATCGGAGAAAATCGATAGAGGGGGGTGAATATCGATCGAAGAATTTCGGATTGAAAGTTAGAGCGATTGCGCAGCGGAAAAACAAAATCAATGCTAACAAGTTTTTTTTACTTGGTTCGGAGCCTAGATCAACTCCTACTCCAAGGCCAATGGTCCTTGACTATTTACTTTGGGCAATTCTATAATTCGGACAAATAAGTACAAGAATAGAATATGAAATTGAGTACAGTACTTTAACAAAATTTATATCGACGACGAAAAGTAATGAAATATGAGCCGCGGGTCGTCGTTGGTGCTTGAGGCATGAGCACGAAGCTTTTTGGAGCAAAACGCTTGGAGAAAACAGTTGGAAGAGGTTATTTTGAAGCCTTGGGGGTGAACCCCCTTTTATAGCAGCCATAGGGGCGCCTGTGTCAATGGGGGCAAAAAAATGAAGTTTGTATTGAACCAACTCTAATAAGCATAAGCTGGACCAAACTAAATTAAACCGTTCTTGTTCGGATTCTGTCTAACCTAGTTAGCTACTTACTAGCTGTCATAAACAATAGCTTTCGCTAGGGTTAGTCAAGATATGTGATTTGATCAAGTAGATTTTCTAAGCTTGACACTTAACCTGATTGTTGTTCAATTTTTATTTATTGCCCCAATTACTGCAGATGCACTGACTTAAAGCATCTTGAATCAAGGCATAGACCTAAGCATCTCAACCCAATCTAGGTTATCAATCAAAAGTACCCTAAGGTGCTTGTGAGATGCTGGCTTCTAGATCTATAGGTGCTTGCAGTTTTAGGGTTAGGGCCTAAGCTAAGTCCATTTACAAAAAAAAACCCTAGTTTTGAAAGGGGGTATGCTTTTGAAAAAAAACTAAGTTGGAAAATCATTTTAAATTTCAAAACTTTGATAAAACAACATGAAAAAGAATATTAATCAACAAATAAGAAATAAAACAATTTTTGAAAAAAAAAAAAGAGCAATCCTATTCTATTAAGCATAACCCTAACTGCCTTCTTAGTGAGCTAAACTCAAACTCAGGTAAGGGTTTGGTAAAGATATCAGCTAAGTTTGATTTTGAGTCCACATGTTTAAGGACTATTTCACATTTGGCTACATGATCCCTTACAAAATGATATTTAACTTCTATATGCTTTGTTCTTGAGTGTTGAATTGGGTTTTTAGTCAGGTTGATTGAGCTTATGTTATCAATGTAGACTTGGTTTTGGGTGTAGTCAAGCTGGAAGTCCTTAAGAGTGTGCATCATCCATAAGAGATGTGCTGCACACTCCCCTAAGGCAATATATTCTGCTTCGGTTGTAGATAAGGCTACGCAGTGTTGCTTTCTACTGCACCAGCTAACTAGACTATGTCCTACATAGACTTCTTCTTTGATGAACCCATTTAAAAAGGCAGACTTAACGTCCATTTGGTATTGCTTGAACCCTCTATGGGCTGCAAATGCTATGAACATTCTAATTGACTCAAGTCTGGCTACTGGGGTATAGGTTTCATCATAGTATAATCCTTCGACTTGACTGAACCCTTTTGCTACTAAACGGGCTTTATTTCTAACTATTTCCCCATGGTCATTTAGTTTATTGCTAAATACCCACTTAGTATCTATAATTGACTTGCCCTCAGGTTTAGGTATTAGTTCCCAGACTTGGTTTCTTTCAAATTGGGCTAATTCCTCTTGCATAGCTATGATCCAATCAGGATCAGGTAGGGCTTCCTCTATAGTCATAGGTTCAAATTTTGAAATCAGTGCAATCTGACTAAGATTTCTATAGGAGAACCTAGTTCTGACTCCTAAGATTGGATCACCCAAAATTTAATCAGAATGGTGACTTAGTCTGGGTTTCTTGGTTCTTCTAGAACTTGGATCAGCCTCAGGTCTGGCTGGACGGTGTTGGAAATTAGATGGCTATAGAGGGGGGGTGAATGTAGCCAAACACTCAAATAAGCCCCTCTTGGAAACTTCTTTCTGTGATTAAAGTTAGCAGCGGAAATAAAATATAATAGAAAGAACAAAACAGAGAAAGAAATCAAATCGACGCTAACACAGTGATATACAAGGTTCGGGGATAACTTGCCCCTACTCCTTGGTGTGCCCGTAAGGTGGGCGATCCCTTGATCGTCGACAGATCAAGCCCCGGTGAACACCGGATATCAAGCACCTCCTTCTCGGTGGAGAAACCTCTCCGCAAGCTGTCTCACAGATAGATACAAGATAAGCTCACGAGACACTCGAGAAGGAAAGCTCACAAGGATGTAGTAGAACGCTTAAGCACAAAACACAGAGAGCACACCACCCAGCCCAGCCAATCTCCTCAAGTTTTCTGTCTATCTTCGTTGTTGTTGCTGTTGGATCGAGAGAAAATGATAGAGGGGGGTGAATATCGTATGTTGTTTCGGATTTGAAAAAGAGAATATGCAGCGGAAAAATTAAAAACAAAATAACACACGAACACCAAGATTTTACTTGGTTCGGAGTCGCGGTCGGCTCCTACTCCAAGACCCACGGTCGTTGATTGTTTACTGGGGGAAATTCTATATGTGCGCAAAGAGTTTTACAGAAGGATTACAGTTGTAGTATAAATCAAATGAAATGATAGCTCTTCGTTACCGACTTCCGGTGTGGAATGTATCTCGGAGCAGAGGGACGTCGTCGGCGCTTGTATCTCGAGTTGGGAGGTTTCTGGAGCAGAGCGCTTGAGTAGAAGAGCGTGTTTGCGTTGGAAACAGTTGTTAAGAAGCCTTGGGGGACGAGGGCTTTATATAGTAGGTCTGGGGGCGCCCAGGACGTTGGGGGCGCCCTCCACGTGGCCTTTAATCCGCAACAGTCTCGGTCAGTGTTTTATCCCTCCAAAATAGGGATCGAACCTTGACGGGGGCGCCCGGGAAGTAGGGGGCGCCCTGGTTGACTGTTTCAGTGGGCTTCTCGGCTGGATAGGGTTTATTCACTTCGCTGGCTTAAGTGTGGGGTGCCCGGGAGCACAAGGGCGCCAGGGAGCATGGGGCGCCGGGGAGCATGGGGGCGCCCTCCCAGTGAGCTTCCGAAGTGGTTTTTTGCTTAACTTGTTTTGCCTTGACCTTGGGGGCGCTCGGGTCACTGGGGGCGCCCTGCCCAGGTGCTTGCCCCTCTCATTTGGGGCATTCTGAGCTGCAGACACACATTTCTTCGGTCCTGCATCCAAGGTTAGCCCAAAACAACACAAAGCAATAAAATATTAGGTTTATACAGTCTTAGCTGTCTTGGTTTTGACTTTGGGTCTCTAAAATGGAGCCCTAGGTCGAATCGCCGCCTACTGTTCCCTCGACGGGGAACGCGTCCTCACCTACTCCTCTCGGGAGAATTTATCTGTTGCCAACCGGCTCCTACGGTTGGACATTTGCCCCGCAGTCCTTCGCCATGTGACACCCAATAATTTTCGTGAATTATTAGGAATTTTCCTAAATTTTCTAGCATTATTTCGAATTAAAATAAAAAGAAAAAAAAGGTCGAGCGGAGGTTTGATCCCGCGACCACAAGGCAAAGCAAGCCCTTAAGGCTTAAGGGCGTCCGGATAACCAGAAGGGTGAGGTATCAAGCACAGAAAGGGATGAAGCCAATTAATGTTATAGGTAAGTTAGGTTTTTTCATGAAGAGGTATTTAAACTTCCGCTTAAGTTGTGCTAAGACCCCATTAGGTTTTTGGAGGCTGCGCAAATAGGGGGTTTGGGGGCTGCGAAAACAAGGGTTTTCTTCCTCCTCTTTCTTCCTCTTGAGTGGAGAACCTAGGGCTCCTTCCCTAGGGCCAAGGAGTGGAGTTTCCTCGCAAGGAAGAGAAGAGAAGTCCTACGCTAGGTTTTTCGAAATACTTAGTGAGTTTTCTTCAAGAAAAAGGGTAAGTAAATCACTCACCTGCAATAGAAGTAGTTTCGTATGTAGATTCTCATTGTAGAACCGTAATTTTGTGATCTAAGTGCATACTTTGAGAATATTGTCTTATTGTGTGATTTAAGTTTCTAAAGAATATATGTTCTTATCATAGAACATGAATTTGAGTAGGTTTGTATGTGTGATCTAAGTATGATAAGACCAAGTTCTTGAAAAGTCCCAAAAATGAGTTTTGGGTTAAGGACACGCAAGGTGCTCGATGAATGTTCCAAGTAAGAAAGGTAAAGTTTGTAGTGCAAAATTTATGCAAAAAGAAAGATAGCTTGATAAGTATAAGCATATTGAGTAAGAAAGTATTTTACTTTTGTAAAGTGACATGTACCGGGCAAATGAGAGGTCCATAGAAAGTTAGAAGGAAGCTCTAATAGGGTACTGTGGCTAGATACCCCGAAACCAATTAGGGATGCGCGCATTGGTACATTGATACCATGCTACAGTGTCAAGGCCTGAGAAAGTTGATTATTATTTTGAAGTATATGAGAATATGTAAGTGTTTCAATTTTCTTAAGTGCATGTTTTTCTTATGTATGTTAACATGGTTATGTTACAAGCATGTTAAAGAGCAAAAGCAAAGAAGTTAATGTTTTAAAGTATGGAAATGTATAAGTATCAAGTCTCAAAAGAAAGCATGAGTATGTTAAGTTTGCAAGTGTTTTGATGCAAGTAAATGTTTTCAAGCATGATTGAGCATGATAAGTGATGAAAGTTCCCATGTGTAAATATTTCCAAGTGCATGTATTTTGAAGCAAGCATTCTTTGAAATGAGCATGTTTATTATCGATAACATGGATTTGTGAGTTAGGATTTACTTACTAAGCAATTCGCTTATTAGTTACATTTCCTTCTATTGCAGATAAAGGTAAAGAAAAAGCATAAGCTATGGAGGCGAACGGGACTTGCATTGATGTTTAGTGGTGGCAGAACCGTGGAAGAG
This sequence comes from Boesenbergia rotunda, assembly GCA_024364735.1. Taxonomy (NCBI): domain Eukaryota; kingdom Viridiplantae; phylum Streptophyta; class Magnoliopsida; order Zingiberales; family Zingiberaceae; genus Boesenbergia; species Boesenbergia rotunda. The sequence goes on from JAGFNQ010002711.1 coordinate 186,997, forward strand.
ATCTTTGGGATAAGTCTTAGAGGCGTTTTGATTTATAGAAACTCATGGTTGATGTTTTGGATTGGTAGGATGTGATCACCTTATTTAAACATTACATGGAGTCAAAGTTGGGTACAAAGTTAGTAGAGATTGCATGTGTTTTGATAAGTTTGTTAAATTTCGTAGAGATCCTAATTTCAAGTTATTGGATTCGTTTTGAGTTGTTATGATGCTTATAAAACTAGTATGGAGTTTAGATTTGGAGTTGTTTCATTATATGCATTGGAAGTGTGTGAATGGTGGACCCTTGAAAGGAGTTCCCAGGTCTGAAACTGCAGTTTTTAGGCGTGTCAGTCGACTGGTTCAGATACCAGTCGACTGCCCTATCGAACAGAACCTTCTGTTCGATGCACCAGTCGACTGCCAAGAGGCCAGTCGACTGGTGCCGGGCACAGAAAGTTTCTGTGGCTGGCACGAGTCAACTGGCTATCTAGCAGTCGACTGGTACCATTGAAAAGAAAGTGTTGTAGGGAAGATGGTTAGTGCTTCAGTTTTATAGCTAAGAGGTCTAGGGGTCAAATCCTTGCAAAGCAAATAAAATGAAAGTTTTTTTTAAAAAAGAAAAAAATTCAGAGCAAGTTAAGGGAAGTCAAGTAGTTGTAACCTAAGACTAAGAATAAGGTTAAGTAAAAGTGACGTCTGCTTTAAGGGAGAGAAGTTAAGGGGTCATCACAGAGTGGTATCAGAGCAATGTTTCCACCCTTCCGCCACACTGACATCAAGCATCAATCCTGCCGCCTGCCAAGTAAGAAGTTCATATGTTGTAGTTTTGTATGCTTTTCATTATTGACTGCTAGTATCAGTAAATGCATGATGATAAGGAAGTATGTTAGTATTATTATATGCTAATATGTGCATAGAGATAATGAAGTAAGTTAGTAAGAGATAATGAGCTTTTATTTTCTTTACACTATAGAGTAAGAAAATGGCAAGAGGACGCCCCAGAATTGTCCGAAATGAGGAGCAAGCTCCTAGAGAACATGAGTCAACGGAGTCAGTACCACCATCAGACCTTCAAGGAGTGGTGGCCCAGTTTCAGAGGCAACTTGCTGAACAGCAGCAAGTCATTGCCACCTTGATGGCTAATCAGCAGGCCACCCCTGCTACCCCTCCAGTGGCGCAAGTAGTGGCACCAGTGGCGACAGAGGTTCCCCCAGTACCTCTGGCAATAGAAGTAAGACAAGAGGCATATCTGATCCAGTGGCAGAGACTGAAGCCCGAGAATTTTTCTGGCACAAGTGAACCATGGGATGCTCAGGCATGGTTCAAAACGGTGGAAAGTATAATGGAGTTACTGGACTGGCCTGAGGTGGAGAAGATAAAGTGCACATCCTTCTGCCTTACTGGAGACGCCAGGATGTGGTGGGAAAGAGTGAAGGCTAAGAGAAATGTGAGTCAGATGACCTGGGCCGACTTCGAAGCAGAGTTCTTGGAGGAGTACTTTCATATGAAGGTAACGAACAAACACTACGATGAATTCATGGAGTTCCGTCAGGGAGAATTGTCTATAGATGAAGCCGTGAAGAAGTTTAATCGACTAGCTCGCTTGTGCCTGGAGTTAGTTAGCACTGAAAAGGAAAGGGTCAGGTTAATGCTCAAGATGTTGAGGCCTCAGGTAGCTCTGAATGTGGCCGACGGTAGTAATAGACCGCAAACTTCGAAAGAACTAGTAAGTAGTGCTTTGATAACATAACACTACTTAAATAGTATAAAGGCCACACATGTGCAACAACAACAGGCATCAGCCCAGAAGTCCCAAGGAAATCCTCAAAACCAACAAAATTTGAAAGGAAATTCAGGCAAGAGGAAGGAGTGGGACCAGAAGTCTTCTGAGGGCAATAAAGGGGGCTCGTCAAGCAAACAACTCAAGTATTCCCCTTGCCCAAAATGTGGGAAGATGCATCCCGGAGTATGTCGTCAGGGCATGAGCGGATGCCATATTTGCGGAGCAGAAGGACATATGATGAAGGCTTGTCCTAACCGGTCGAGTATTGGCGGATATTATATCTGTGGAGTAGTAGGGCACCTGGCCAAGGCTTGTCCTAAAGCAAAGCCGCCTCCACCACAGCCCCTTCAGTACGGGGGTGGATCAGCCCAGTTGCACCAGATGCAGCCAGCAATGGAGGGACCCTACTTCAGTCATGTAACGCCCGTTTTTTTTTTCCCTAAAGCGGCGTTACACTAACATACTTAAGGCATGTAACATCATACTGCAGCGGAATAACTTAAACATTACATATACATGCCCCTACTACCATCCCTATATAATGACATGGAACTTCACATATGAACATCATGCTTAATCATCATATCATAACATGCTTAACATCATACCATAAGGTTCATATCATATCATACTGGACATCTTATCATAAAGTTCCATAGGTCACTATTCGAGCATATAGGTAGCAAAATAAAGTTCTTAGCATAAACGGTTAACACATTCGATCTCATGGGCCAAGTCACCAACACACACATACTTCAGGCCCTCCTGCTGCTTCCTCGTTATCCCCTTGCATGATCTGCGGTATAAGGAAAGAAGACTATAAGCACACAGGCTTAGTAAGACTCTTTCCTACTCACAAAAACCATTCATCGTTCATCATCTCATAATGAGCACATGAACTTTAACATACTGGGTGCTCTACTTAAAACATAACATCTTAAATCACTTTAGCATGGCATGCACATAAACATGGTAAACATTCTAAGCATGGCATAATTCATGGCATACATCATAAACATAGTAGCATGGCATCTTTCATGGCATAAATCATAAACATAGTAGCATGGCATCTTTCATGGCATAAATCATAAACATAGTAGCATGGCATAATACCTATCATAGCATATGAACATCTTCCTAACATAATCATGGCATAGATCATTTATTCTCATGCATACTTCTTAACATGAAACGTAAGCATAAAATCTTATCATCATAGCATAATGCATAACATGAATGGAGGCTTGAGTGGAATGCATATACATATATGGATGCTTAGTTTAAAATCATACTTTTCATGAACATACTTTTCATAAACATACTTTTCCATAATGAATGCATAGGCAATGCATATATATCATAAGGATGCTTAATCTTTTAAAAACATACTTTCCATTTCTTAAACATAATCATCATAACATCATTTGGGGTCCCCAGCTTGTACCACATACATACATCATAGCGCGCATCCCTAGTAAATCTGAGGTAGCTAGCCCCGACCTACTAGGGTAAGGACAGCATAATCGGTAGTCCCCGAACCGAGGCGCTTCTTAAGGAGCCCATCCCTGTTGCACAGCTACGGTAGTGCCAGAACCGTGGATAGCTGCGGTAGTCCATCACCGGGGCGTTCTTAAGGTGCCCATCCCTTGGACCCATACTTCGGTCCGGTACAAGCCCATACATAAAGTAAAATACTTTTCATGCTTCATCATTCATAAGCCATTCATGGCATACTTATCATAACATAACTTGTTACGGCTCAGCCCGTCTACCGGCCCATTTACCGGTCCTCTCGACCGTCGTATCGTCGACCATCGACCGTGCCGTTTAGCATATTTATGCCTTAAAGGCATAAGCATCATTCTTTCATTCATCATACTTGCCATTCATCATTTTCATTCTTAGACATGGTGTATGTACACATCATTCGTAGAGCATGGCATACATTCGTATACATGGCATATCATTCATAACCATGGCATATCATTCATAAACAGGACATAACATTCATAAACATGGCATATCATTCATAACATGGCATATCATTCATAACATGGCATATCATGCATAACCATGGCATATCATTCATAATCATGGCATATCATTCGTAAACATAGCATATCATTCATAACATGGCATATCATTCATAAACATGGCATATCATGCATAACCATGGCATATCATTCATAAACATGGCATATCATTCGTAAACATGGCATATCATTCATAACATGGCATATCATTCTTAACATAGCATATCATTCATAAACATAAATCACATCTTACCATAGGGCCATTGGGACCCTTACTTGAAGTAAATCATAACTTTTACCCTATTCACCCTTATATGGCCGAAACTTGTGGAGTCCCATGGCCATGTGAAAATTCACACAATCACCATCCATCCTCCTTATATCATGGCAACACATAAACATAAGTTGAAGTTGAAGTTGAAGACTCAACCCTAACCCTTGGGTCCTTGGGGTTGGCCGAACCATATGGGGCCTCTAGGGTACCCCAAAAATTCCCAAAAATTATACTTAACCTCTACACATCATAAGGGAACATTAAATAGCATTATCATGATTTTTAGCATAATTATAGACCTTTAACACATGCTGGCCGAAACCCTTAAACTCAGGGTCCTCGGTTTTGTTTCTTCCATGTTGGCCGAAACCCTGGGTGTCCTAGGGTACTCCAAAAATTCCCAAAAATTATAATTAACTTATAAACATTATAAGGGAATATTAAATAACATTATCATGATTTTTAATATATTTATAGACATTTAAATCATGGTGGCCGAAACCCATAAACATAGGGACCTTGGTTTTGCCCCTTTCATGTTGGCCGAAACCCTAGAGTGTCCTAGGGTACTCTAAAAATTCCCAAAAATTATAATTAACTTCTAAACATCATAAGGGAACATCAAATAACGTTATCATGATTTTTAACATATTTATAGACATTTAAAACATGGTGGCCGAAACCCTTGAACTTAGGGTTCTGGGTTTTGCTTCTTTCATGTTGGCCGAGACCCTAGGGTGTCCTAGGTTACTCCAAAAATTCCCAAAAATTACACTTAACTTATAACCATAATAAGGGAACACTAAATAACATTATCATGATTTTTAACATATTTTTAGACATTTAAAACATGGTGGCCGAAACCCTTGAACTTAAGGTTCTGGGTTTTGCTTCTTTCATGTTGGCCGAGACCCTAGGGTGTCCTAGGGTACTCTAAAAATTCCCAAAAATTATAATTAACTTCTAAACATCATAAGAGAACATCAAATAACATTATCATGATTTTTAACATATTTATAGACATTTAAAACATGGTGGCCGAAACCCTTGAACTTAAGGTTCTGGGTTTTGCTTCTTTCATGTTGGCCGAGACCCTAGGGTGTCCTAGGGTACTCCAAAAATTCCCAAAAATTTCCCTTACCTTCTAAACATCATAAGGGAACACTAAATAACATTATCATGATTTTTAGCATAATTATGGACCTTTAAAACATGCTGGCTGAAACCTTTGAACATGGGAACCTTGATTTTGTTTCCCTTCAACATTAAATCCGAAAACTAACCCATATATCATGCCAAAAATCATGGAAATCATAGGTAACTATTATACCATAGGTGAGGGAGTCTTACCTTAGATTTCTTTATTTTTCGAACCTTGAAAGAGGAGAAGGAAGAGGACTTGGTATCTCTTGACCCCAACTAGTCCTTGTCACCTTGTAGGAACTTTAGATCTTGAGAGATGAGACCCCTTGTGGAGTTTTCTCCAAGGAACTCCTCCCTTTGGTGCTCGGCAAGATGAGGAATGAAGTGGAGAGGAAATGCAATTGATTGAGAGAATAAGTAACTCCCAAAACCCCTCTCATTATAACCCATCAAGAAGGCAAATGAAGAGTCTCTCCATGACCCTTCATCTTCTTCTATGCCTTAAGCCATATCCACTTCATTCCCTCTTAACAATAACTTGCTAGGTGAGTTGGTTAAGGCTTACATGGTTGTACAAGAGGTCCAAGGTTCAATCCTTGGCTTATGCACCTTTATTTTTATTTTATTTTCATTTCATTTATTTTATTATTTTTATTTCTTAAATTCCAAAAATCCCCCCTAAAATCACCCATAATTATGCTAATATTCCTAAATAAAATTCTTTTATATTTATTTTATTTTTACCTAATTTATATTAATTTTTACCTAATTAATACCTATTTTTGGAGCTCATTTAAAGCTCATTTGTGCTTAGTTTTCTCAATTTAAATGAGAAAACATGGATTTCTAGGCCCAATTTTACATAATTATTTCTGGGCCCCTCGAAAAATTATCTATACATGCTCAATATTTTAAGAAAATATTAAGAGAATTTTCCGGGTCGTTACAAGTCAAGCGAGAATGGAAGCCCCACCAGCCACGACCAACGCCAGGATTTTCACCATCACCAAGGAAGAGGCGGCAAATTCTCCTACTATGGTCACAGGTCGAATACTCATCTCATCCCAATATGCTATTGTGTTATTCGATACTGGAGCAACCCATTCCTTTGTATCTATGTTTTTCTCTAAGAAGCTAGGGATCCCACTCGAAAGATTGAGTCAGGGGTTCTTAACAACTTTACCGTCGGGGGAAGTAATGGCCTCTACTGAGAGGATGAGGGCAGTACCAATCTGGATTTCCAACCGAGAGCTCTACAGTGACTTGATAGTCCTTGAGATGAAGGATTACGATGTCATTTTAGGGATGGACTTCTTGAGCAAGTACAATGCTTCTATAGGCTGCCGCAAGAGAAAAGTCAAGTTCACACCAGAAGCAGAACCTCCATTCGAGTTTATTAGAGACCCAAAGAGAAAGACAAAAAGGTTCTTATCTACCTTACAAGCTCAGAGAATGTTAGAGAAGGGGTGTTCTGGTTTTCTAGCTCATATAGTAGATGCAAGTCAAAGAGAAGGATTAAAGAAAGAGGAAGTGAGGGTAGTCTGTGACTATCCGGAGGTGTTTCCTGAAGAGTTACCAGGACTCCCTCCCAATCGAGAAATTGAATTTGAAATTGAGTTGGTTCCAGGAACCAACCCAATTTCAAAGGCACCTTATCGCATGTCACCAGCAGAACTGAAAGAGCTGCAAGAACAGTTACAAGAGCTGCTCGACAAGGGTTTCATCCGCCCTAGTCATTCACCCTGGGGAGCTCCTGTATTGTTCTTCAAGAAGAAAGATGGATCCATGCGAGTGTGCATAGATTATCGAGGCTTGAATAAGGTAACCATCAAGAACAGATATCCCTTGCCAAGGATAGATGATTTATTCAATCAGTTGAAGGGAGCCACGGTGTTCTTCAAAATAGATCTGTGATCAGGTTACCATCAACTCAAAGTGAAGGAGAGTGATATGCCAAGGACTGCTTTCAGTACAAGATATGACAACTACGAGTTTGTGGTCATGCCCTTTGGAGTGACAAACACCCCTGCGACATTTATGGATCGAATGAATAGAGTATTCAAGGACTTTCTTGACAAGTTCGTCATTGTCTTCATTGATGATATCCTAGTGTATTCAAAGACTCAGGAAGAACATGAAGAACACCTGAAGATAGTGTTGCAGACCTTACACCAGAGGGAGTTGTATGCCAAATTCTCAAAGTGTGAGTTTTGGCTTGACCAGGTGGCATTCCTAGGCCACATCATTTCCAAAGAAGGCATTATGGTAGACCCGGCCAAGATTGAAGCAGTTAGTAACTGGAGTCGACCAACGAATGCTGGTGAGATCAGAAGTTTTCTGGGTTTAGCAGGGTACTACAGAAGGTTTATGGGAGACTTTTCAAAGATAGCTTCTCCACTTACAGCCCTTACCAGAAAGAATAAGAAGTATGAGTGGACTGAAGACTGTGAGCAGAGTTTCCTTGAGTTGAAGAAGAGACTGACAAGCGCTCCTATTCTTACAGTACCCGAAGGTGATAAGTGCTTTGATATATACAGTGATGCATCAAAGCTAGGGCTTGGAGTCGTACTTATGCAAGAAGGCAAAGTCATAGCTTATGCTCCCAGGCAACTCAAGGATTATGAAAAGAATTACCCCACTCATGATCTGGAGTTGGCAGCTGTAGTCTTCGCTCTAAAAATATGGAGGCATTATCTGTATGGAGTGCAGTGCAAGATTTATACAGATCACCAGAGTTTGAAATATTTCTTCACTCAGAAAGACCTCAATATGAGACAGCGAAGGTGGCTTGAGTTAGTGAAGGATTATGATTGTGAGTTCGTTTACCACCCTGGTAAGGTAAATAAAGTAGCAGATGCACTAAGTAGAAAGACTTGTGCCACCTTGATGTCCATGTCAGCATTATCACCACCATTACAAAAGGAAATAGTAGATTATGGAGTTGAGATCATTTATGGGCAGTTAGCTCTATTGACACTAGAGTCAACCTTGCTTGAAGATATACAGAAAGAGCAAGCTGAGGATTCTGATATCCAAAGGATCAAGCAAGAGATACAAGAAGGAGAGAGTAAAGAGTTTAGAGTATCTGACAGTGGGATACTCTATTATGGTGACCGTTTATGTGTCCCTAATAGTGAAGATCTGAGAAAGAAGATTCTTGAAGAAGCTCATAGAACTCCCTACTCAATGCACCCTGGTTCCACTAAGATGTACTAGGACTTGAAAAGAAGATTTTGGTGGTCTAGAATGAAAAGAGACATAGCCAAGTATGTCAGCACCTGCCTGACATGTCAGAGAGTTAAAGCAGAACACCAGAGACCAGGAGGTATCCTACAACCCATTTAGATTCTAGAGTGGAAATGGGAAGACGTAGCCATGGATTTCATAGTTGGTCTACCAAAGACAACTAATGGCTATGACGCTATTTGGGTAATAGTAGACAGATTAACCAAGTCTACCCACTTCTTGGCAATCAAAGTGTCTTATTCGATTGAAAGATTAGCCCAGCTATATGTACAGGAAGTGATCCGACTACACGGAGTCCCGAAGACCATTATCTCTGATAGAGATGGTCGTTTCACTTCACACTTTTGGGAGTGCGTATAGACATCGCTAGGCACAAAACTGATGTTTAGCACAGCTTTCCATCCCCAGACTGATGGATAGACAGAGAGAGTGAATCAAATTCTAGAAGATATGCTCAGAGCTTGTGCATTAGATTTCAAAGGCAGTTGGTGCAAATATTTATGTTTAGCTGAGTTTGCCAACAACACCAGTTACCAAGCCACTATTGGTAAGGCACCCTATGAAGCTCTTTATGGTAGGAAGTGTAGATCTCCCCTCTGTTGGTATGAAGGTAGTGAGAAGAAAGAAATGGGGTCTCAGACTGACCTTATAGATGATACCACAGAAGCTATAAAGAGCATCCGCCAGAGAATAGAAGCTGCTCAGAGTAGGCAGAAGAGTTATGCCGATGTACGCCGTAGACCGTTAGAGTTTGAAGTTGGGGATACAGTCTTCCTCAAAGTAGCTCCTATAAAGGGTGTAATGAGATTCGGCAAGAAAGGCAAGCTAAGTCCCCGATATATAGGACCCTACCTAGTGACGAAAAGAGTTGGCAAAGTAGCTTATGAGTTGGAGCTACCTCCAGAGATGTCAGCAATACACAATGTGTTCCGTGTCTCAATGCTAAAGAAGCATATCCCAAATGCCAACCAAGTGATTGAGCCACAGATGGTACAAGTTCAAGAAGATCTCAGTTATGAAAGTCGACCTATTCAGATAATAGATCGAGCAGATAAGAAGCTGAGGAACAAAGTTGTACTACTAGTAAAAGTCTTATGGCTGAATCAGAAGTATGAAGAGGCAACCTGGGAATCAGAAGATAGCATAAGGCAAAGGTATCCAGAGCTGTTCTAAGTTCGAGGATGAACTTTTTATAAGGTAGGGAGGATTGTAACACCCAATAATTTTCGTGAATTATTAGGAATTTTTCTGAATTTTCTAGCATTTTTTCGAATTAAAATAAAAAAAAGTCGAGCGGAGGTTTAATCCCACGACCACAAGGCAAAGCAAGCCCTTAAGGGCGTTCGGATAACCAGAAGGGCGGGGGTATCAAGCACAGAAAGGGATGAAGCCAATTAATGTTATAGGTAAGTTAGGCTTTTTCATGAAGAGGTTGTTAGTGATATGAGACAAGTGTCCTAAGGCAATCGCCTTATGATTGTAATCATTTATTTTAATAAATGAATATTCACTATTTGAGTATACATATTTATGTATTTGATTGGGATCTTAAATTCATTTACTGAATGCCCGCAATACAATTCACAGCATGAGAGAATTTGTGATGAATTCACAACTAGTGATTATCTCTACATGTGCAATTGTGAAGTATTGAAATTATCCCTAGTCAATAAATTGATAAATACGGACACTATCAATTCTATTGAGACTAGCATGGGTTATTCTATAATCAGCTGATTCTCACTGGCTGGTGACCTTGGGATGTCCGGAGATAAACATGAATGCTAGTTAAGGGAACTAGTTCATTGGAGTGATTGGCTGTAAAACTTTATATGGTAGTCTACATATAGATATGCCAGTGAAGTTCTTACTGCAGCTTAAGTGCGATGTTCCTTTGACTTGCGGTGTTCATGACATCTTGGTCATGGAGACTTATACTTTGACATCTTAAGCAAGCATCTCCAAGGTGGTGTGGACCCAGGATGATTGGGTATAAGCCGAAGTGCCCGAAGATGTTTGAACAGCCTACAAAGGATTCATCACTCCTTGCGAGGAGATGTATACCCAAGGACTATCGTTGAATTGTTACTCGAAGCCTCTGGCCAGAGTATGACATGTTCAAAGTATGAATCTCTTAGATACATGAGAGTAATTAGAATCCGTAGGACGAGAAAACATTACTTGGGCTAAGTGTGACGTAGTCAGCCTAGTGGGGACTGACACACATAGACTATGTCATGAACCAAGTGGGTATAAGATAGTGAAGGGAATGGGGCACGATTCATTATAGCTACTGAAGGGTTTCAGAATTATTTCTGAGGTCAACCGGTGATCTTTCGATTAATTGGGGATCATGATGTACTACTAGGTGTCATTCATGATCGTTCTATAATTGGTTAATTATAGACGGCCAACATAAATCGAAAGCCTATTTAGTCACACGCACTACGAGTAATCCGAGGGATTTAAAACGAGTTGAAAATTGGATTTTCCAATCAAGAGAGATTAGGTTTGGTTGAGCCAAACGATAAGTCGAATCTGAATTTTTCAGAGACGCATCGGAAGCGTAAAATGGCTAAGTCTTTTGAAGACTTAATAGATGAATTAAATGAGTTTAATTCATTGGTGCGTGGCCAGGATAGGCCGGCCAAAGAGGGTCCACACCCTCTTTGCTTGGCCGGCCACAACAAAGGGAGGGAACCAAATTGTTTGGTTCAATTTATAAAATAAATCAAGTGTGGTTTGTTTTATAAAATTATGAATGATATAAATTTTTTATATAAACCAAGGTTTGGTTTATTTTTAATGGAAATTAAAATGAACCATGGATTGGTTTATTTAATTTTATAAAATCAATCATGGATTGATTTACCATGATAAAGAAATTTATATAAAGAAATTTATTTTTCATGGAAATTAAAATGAACCATGGATTGGTTTATTTTATTTTATAAAATCAATCATGGATTGATTTTCATGATAAAGAAATTTATATGATAAATTTCTTATGAAAATTTATTCCATAAGAAAAAGGAGACTTGGTTGATTTTTATCATGAATTAAAATATGATTTTAACCATGATATAAAATCAAGACATGGCATGATAGAATAAGTCATAGAAAATTTATATGATAAATTTTTTATGAAAATTTATTCCATAAGAAAAAAGAGACTTGGCGGTTGAGAGACCACTATATAAAGGACCCAAGCCAAGGCTTGAAATACATTCGAAATAATCAAAGTATTCTTGCTTGGGCTCTCTCCCTCTCCTCCCTTCTTTCTCTTGGCCGGCCTCTCCCTTCTTCTCCCTTCTTCTTGCCGTGAACACAAGGAGAAGCACCGAGGCGACGAAGTTCTTCCGTTGGGACGATCTTCCTCTCCGGCCATCATCACCTTGGGATTGGGCGCAAATCATCTTCCTCCTCCTCGCCAGAATTGTGATTCCGGCCAACCTTGGTGGTGAGTTTTTCCGATATGATTACTTCTCTCTTGGTTTCTTGTCGCATTCTCGGACAATCTAGTAGTTCTCGAGAACACGAAACTCATGGCTTTGCGAAGTCATCCCGAAGATACTCGGCGTGGACGCGAATAGAGGCGGAGCTTCCAAGGGACGCTTACGGTTGGATCTCGTCCCTTCCTTCGAGTTACGCGAGGTAACAAGTAAATTAGTTTATGTTTCTGCAAAATTTTAAATATATGATCATGTCTACACAAGATAAGGTTGCATGCTTAGATGTGTGGTTAAATAATTTGAGAAATTATTTATGCTAAACCTTCCACTGCACGTAATTAATTTTAAAATTACGAACCGGCATCCATGTCAACATGCACCCGGTCCCGACAAAGGTATTTAAACTTCCGCTTAAGTTGTGTTAAGACCCCATTAGGTTTTTGGAGGCTGCGCGAACAGGGGGTTTGGGGGCTGCGAAAACAAGGGTTTTCTTCCTCCTCTTTCTTCCTCTTGAGTGGAGAACCTACGACTCCTTCCCAAGGGCCAAGGAGTGGAGTTTCCTCGCAAGGAAGAGAAGAGGAGTCCTACGCTAGGTTTTTCGAAATACATAGTGAGTTTTCTTCAAGACAAAGGGTAAGTAAATCTCTCACCTGCAATAGAAGTAGTTTCGTATGTAGATTCTCGTTGTAGAATCGTAATTTTGTGATCTAAGTGCATACTTTGAGAATATTATCTTATTGTGTGATTTAAGTTTCTAAAGAATATATGTTCTTATCATAGAACTTGAATTTGAGTAGGTTTGTATGTGTGATCTAAGTATGATAAGACCAAGTTCTTGAAAAGTCCCAAAAATGAGTTTTGGGTTAAGGGCACGTAAGGTGCTCGATGAAAGTTCCAAGTAAGAAAGGTAAAGTTTATAGTGCAAAATTTATGCAAAAAGAAAGATAGCTTGATAAGTATAAGCATATTGAGTAAGAAAGTATTTTACTTTTGTAAAGTGACATGTACCGGGCAAATGAGAGGCCCATAGAAAGTTAGAAGGAAGCTCTAATAGGGTGGGTGGCTAGCTACCCCGAAACCTATTAGGGATGCGCGCATTGGTACATTGATACCATGGTACAGTGTCAAGGCCTGAGAAAGTTGATTATTATTTTGAAGTATATGAGTATATGTAAGTGTTTCAATTTCCTTAAGTGCATGTTTTTGGTTATGAATGTTGACATGGTTATGTTTTAAGTAGGTTAAAGAAAAAGACCAAAGAAGTTAGTGTTTTAAAGTATGGAAATGTATCATTAGTAAGTTTCAAAAGAAATCATGAGCATGTTAAGTTTGCAAGTGTTTTGATGCTAGTAAATGTTTTCAAGCATGATTGAGATTGATAAGTGTATGAAAGTTCCCATGTGCAAATATTTCCAAGTGCATGTATTTTGAAGCAAGCATTCTTTGAAATAAGCATGTTTATTATCGATAACATGGATTTGAGAGTTAGGATTTACTAACTAAGCAATTCGCTTATTAGTTGCATTTCCTTCTATTGCAAATAAAGGTAAAGAAAAAGCATAAGCTATGGAGGCGAACGGGACTTGCATTGATGTTCAGTGGCGGCAGAACCGTGAAAGAGATCTTTGGGATAAGTCTTAGAGGCGTTTTGATTTATAGAAACTCATGGTTGATGTTTTGAATTGGTAGGATGTGATCACCTTATTTAAACATTACATGGAGTCAAAGTTGGGTACAAAGTTAGTAGAGATTGCATGTGTTTTGATAAGTTTGTTAAATTTCGTAGAAATACTAATTTCAAGTTATTGAATTTGTTTTGAGTTGTTAAGATGCTTATAAAACTAGTATGGAGTTTAGATTTGGAGTTGTTTCATTATATGCATTGGAAGTGTGTGAATGGTGGACCCTTGAAAGGAGTTCCCAGGTCTGAAACTGTAGTTTTCAGGCGTGCCAGTCGACTGGTTCAGATACCAGTCGACTGCCCTATCGAACAGAACCTTCTGTTTGATGCACCAGTCGACTGCCAAGAGGCCAGTCGACTGGTGTCGGGCACAGAAAGTTTCTGTGGCTGACACGAGTCGACTGGTTATCTAGCAGTCGACTGGTACCATTGAAAAGAAAGTGTTGTAGGGTAGATGGTTAGTGCTTCAGTTTTACAACTAAGAGGTCTAGGGGTCAAATCCTTGCAAAGCAAATAAAATGAAAGTTTTTTTTAAAAAAGAAAAAAATTCAGAGCAAGTTAAGGGAAGTCAAGTAGTTGTAGCCTAAGGCTAAGAATAAGGTAAAGTTAAGGTTAAGTAAAAGTGACGTCTGCTTTAAGGGAGAGAAGTTAAGGGGTCGTCACAAGCCAGGTGCCTAGCTGTCCTTTTCCAGGTCTTCAGTTCCAGGCAGTCCTTCGCCTAGTGCCCAGTAGTCCTGCGCTGGGGCTTTGACTCCTAGCAGCCCTTCGCTAGGTGCCCAGCTGCCCTTCGCTGGGTCTTAGGTTCCAGGCAGTCCTTCGCCTGGTGCCTAGCAGTCCTACGCTAGGTCTTTATATCCTGGCAGTTTTTCGCCAAGTGCCTAGCAGCCCTTCGCTAGGACTTTGTTTCCTGGCAGCCCTTTGCTAGGTGCCTAGCAGTCCTTCGCTAGGACTTCTTTCTGCACACTCAAGTAACTTTTTTAGATCACAAATAAACTTAACTTTGAATCCTTTGCCAATATCAAAACAAGGTACGATGTGGTGCTTCCTGCACCAACAGTTGCTCCTCTGCCTCCGCTTTGTCATTAGCCTCTACACCCCTCATCAGGGTCTCCATCAGCATCCACTGAAGCTACAGCCTGACCCCCTGACTCCCTGAGCACTCAGTCCACTGAAGACCCTCTCCAGCTGAGCCTTCGTCAGTTGCCAGCTGCTCTCCAGAAGCCGTTGAGACCTAAAGCAAGGAAATAGACAAACCTGCTAGATGGAAAGCCTCCCATTGACTCTCCTCCAATGTTTGAATCATCCCTGTAAAGCCTGCACACTCCAATAGAAGCTTAGAAAATGAATATCAAACAATATCACACAATATCAGTGAATCGGCAGAGAAAACAGGCGCGATCAGAGCATCTGACAGCGATTTCAAATTAAAGTTCAGCTACTGATCGGTCACCGGGTCGATTAGAGAGGACCCTGATTGGTCACCAGACCGATCAGGTATAGTCCTAACCGATCAGGCTCCAGCCTGATCGGTCCATAGTGAGAAACTGGAAATCGTGGATTCTAGTGACCGGTCACCAGATCGGTCACCAAATCAGTCACCAAATCGATCCAGAAATCTGCTTGCCACAATCCCGCAGGAAATACACGGCTGATCGGTCACCAGACTGATCAGGTTGTGGCCTAATCGGTCTGGGGACCGATCAAGGCACTCCCTGACCGATCAGGCTCCAGCCTGATCAGTTATAGTGCGGAGCTCGCGACATTTGATCGTTCACCTGAATGATTTGAATATTATCCCTGATCAGTCACCAGACCAATCAAGAGCCACACAGAAGGTTTGCCAAAGTCACTATATGTTCCCTGATCGGTCACCAGACCGATTAGACATCGCTGGATCGGTCACTAGACCGATCCACGAGGGAACATCGTGCCAACTTCCCTGATTGGTCACCAAACCGATCCGGGCAAGGTCAAACCCACTCTAAGTCAAGAGAACTGACTCCCAGTCTCCCCTGACTCGTGCTCAGTCCCTCGGGCCAAGACTCCATGCCCAGTTTCACTCACTGGGACTTCAACCTAGCTTCCCAAGCTAGGACCTGGCTTCACCCACCAGGATTTCATCACCTAGCCCTCCATACTAGGACTTTTCACCCAACCCTCCAAGTTAGGACTTTTCACCTAGCCCTCCAACCTAGGACTTTTCACCTATCCCTCCAAGCTAGGACTTTTCACATAACCCTCCAAGTTGGGACTTTTCCCCTAACCCTCCAAGTTAGGGTTTTTCACCTAGCCCTCCAAGCTAGGGCTTTTCACCCAACCCTCCAAGTTAGGACTTTTCACCTAGCCCTCCAAGCTAGGACTTTTCACCTAGCCCTCCAAGCTAGGATTTCATGCCCAGTTCGCGACTAGGACTTAATCCCCATTCGTTTAACCATACTTAAATCAAAACTTAAATCGGTGTCAACACCAAAACAACAATCAGGGTCAGACTGCATCAACAGACGGTTCGGTTCAATGTTTTGTTCACCTTCTTATGTTGGTTCAGTTATTGATTCAGTTGATGTAGTAGTTGGTTCAAGAGATAGTTCATTTAGAGGTTCAACTAGTGGTTCAATTGATGGTTCAATTGTTTGTTCATTATCTTCCTGATCAATATTTGATTGGTTCAAGTTTTGGTTATCAGATTTTGGATTAGTTTCCTCATCAAAGATTAAGTTAGTTGTTTCTTCAATTTTATTAGTTTGTTTATTGTAAACCCTATAGGCCCTACTAGTTGCTAAATATCCTAAGAAGACCCCTGGGGTTGATTAGATTGAAACTTACCTAGATAGTCCTTGGTGTTCAAGATATGGATTTTGCACCCAAAGACCCTTAGGTAGTGTAGGTTGGCAGTCTATGATAATATAATTCATAAGGTGTTTTATTATGTCTTTTGTTAATTAGGACCCTATTTTGGATATAGCAAGCTGTACTTATTGCTTCTGCCCAAAATTGGTTAGCTAGGTTAAATTCATTGAGCATGGTCCTAGAGGCTTCCTGAAGGGTTCTATTTTTTCTTTCTAATATCCCATTTTGCTGGGAGGTTCTAGGGCATGAAAATTCGTGAATATATCCATTTATTTTACAGAATTCCTCAAACCTTTGATTCTCAAACTCTCCCCCGTGATCACTCCTAAGTCTTTTGATATTGGTATCATTTTAATTTTTGATTATCTTGCATAAGTCAATAAACAGGTTTAGGATTTCATCCTTAGTTTTTAGGAACCTAACCCAGGTAAACCTAGAGTAATCATTGATAATAACTAAGCAGTACCGGTTCCCGCTTAGCGACTTAGATCCATGTGAATCAAATAGGTCAAGGTGCAGGAGCTCAAGTGTGGTTTAGGTTAAGTCTGATTGAATTGGCTTGTGATTAGACTTGGTTTGTTTGCCTTGGTTACATGAGTTGCAATTTGTGTTTTCAAAGTTCTTAATTTTTGGTACTCCTTTAATTAGACCAAGTTGAGTAATTTTAGATATTAGTCTAACATTAGTGTGACCTAATCTCCTATGCCAGAGGTTGGATTCTTCTAATTGAGTTAAGAAGCATCTTGGTACTAAAGGTAGATTGATAGTATAAACATTATTTTTTCTAGTACCCTTAAGCATGACTTCTGAGTCTTGAAGATTTCTAATTAGTCAGAGTTAGTAAATGTAACTACATAGCCAGTATCACATAGTTGACTTATACTAAGCAAATTGAACTTGAAATTCTCAACCAAAAGTACCTTTTTAATCACAAAATCGGATTTGAGTTCAATGTTACCTGACCCAATGACATTGAGTGTAGCATTGTTGCCAAATGCTACTGAGCCTAGGTTCTTGAACTTGAGTTTGGTGAATTTCAATTTGTCTCCAGTCATGTGTCTGGAGCATCCACTATCCAACATCCATTGGTCCAAATCTTTATGTTCCAACACATAAAGTATTTATTGATTTGGATCTAATTTACAATCAAGGATAGCTTAAAATTGATTGTCAGAGCCTAGTCTATCTCACCCAATCTAGAGTTATCAATCACGTTAATCTTATGGGTTTTGTAATACAAGTTTTAACAAAAATAAAGATTTTAATTTAAAATGAATGGTTAATTTTAAAAGGTTAAATTAATTTTGAAAAAAAATTATTAATTTGAGTTTATTTTGAAAGATTGTGTTGAATCTAAGATTAATTGAAAATTTGTGTTAGATTCAAATTTAACAAGTAGTAAAGTGAATTTGATTTTCAATAATTGGCTTCCAGGTCTTGGCGAGGCACTAGACCTTCTTTGGTCGTAGCCTTATTGGATTATCCTTCCTTTCCTTGGCAAAGCCTTTTATTGAAAATTTATCTTCAAGTTACTTCTTGAAAGATTTTGGTCTAACTAGTTTGGGTCTTGGATCGGTAGCTTCGGCTAGTTCCACCACAAATGGCTTCCCTAACGTACTATCATCTCACCTCCACCCAATACTGTGTTGTTCAAATTTCAACTAAGTCATTTTATCCTTAGTCTAACCAGTCCTAGGTCTAATCATGATGAATTGCACTAGGAAATAAACAAGGAAGCATGCAATAAAAAAACATTAAAAAAAACTTGTCTAATTATGAATATTATTTTTATATTGGCTCCCCCTGAACTATATCCTTGATAATGGTTTGGCAAGATATGAATCTTGTCCTTGGGGATCCAATACTGGTTTGGTCTAGCTTATTTGTTCAAACAGAGCTTGGGGACCCATGCTTGGATTTGGGTTCTTGGTTGGTTCAATATAGCATAATAAGAACGTTGCCTAGATTTGGTTCGATACCCTAACCCAGATCTGTTAAGAACGGACTTCTCCTTTCCAAGGTTCATGTCAAGACCCTTGGAACCCGAAGTGAACCGTTCTAAGGCCACTCTGAGCTCCTTGACTTGAGTTTTCAAGGAGGAATTCTCTTCCTCAAGCTTTTGATCTTGAGTGGAGTTTCCTTCTTGAATTTTCTCGGTCAAGGACCTCGAGTCGGCTTTCTCTTTCAGGAGCTTTACTTCCTGTCAGAGGGACTCGACCCGGATTTTGGCTTTCGCCAAGTTACGAGATAAATATGAAATTAACTTTGAAATTTCGTATTCTAAATAACCTCTTACCGTTATTTGGTCGTTCTCTGCGATTGTGAGCCTTCCGTCGTCTGGTTCTGATTCTGATTTGGTGTCGACATCTTCCGAAGCGGTTAAGGCGAGAAGATTCGAGTGTGGGGCTTCTTCTTCGGAGGAGGAGGAAGATTCATCCCACATGGCTTGGAGAGCCTTCTTCCTTCGCACCTTCTTTGCTTACATCACATTGGGGCACTCTGACTTGTAATGTCCCTTTTTGTTGCATTCGTAGCAGGTGACATTTGTTTTGCTCTTCGAAGTTGTGGAAGGTTCCGCTGGATCTTCCTTTCTTCGGCTTGCTTTCTTTTTATTTGTTTGGTGCTTCAGCTCCTTGTAGTAGTCCTGAGCCAGCCGACCAACTTGGGTCGATCCCCTTCACTGTCTTCTGAATCTGAGTCAAACTCGGGTGCTTGTTGAGGCTTCTTCTTGGAGACTTTTCCTTGAGGTTTACCTGCAAGGAAAGCAATACTTTTCTCGACCAAAGTGGAGTTAGTCTGTTTATGCAATTCTAATTCAGAGAAAAGTTCATCTAATTAAATTTTAGAAAGGTCCCTAGAAACCTTGTAAGCATCTACCATGGATGCCCACAGTGTGTTCCTTGGGAATGCATTTAGAGTATACCTGATTAGGTCACAGTTCTCTACCTTGTGACCTATCGTGTGTAGCCCATTCATCAGCTCCTGGATTCTGGCATGGAGCTGTGTTGTTGATTCTCCTTTGTTCATCTTGATCGTGTAGAGTATGTTCAGCAACAGATCTCTTTTGCTGATCCAGGTGTCGGAAGTGCCTTCGTGCAGCTCAATTAGCTTATTCCAAAGCTCTTTGGCGCTGTTGAAGGGACCCACCCGGTTCATCTCCTCCTTGGTCAATCCATATTGTAAAGTCTGGGTTGCCTTTGCATCAGCCTCGATCTTCTTCTTCAACGAGACGTCCCATTCAGAATAGTGTTGTGCCACTCCTTCTGTGTTCTTGGAAATTTCTAGGCCAGATTGGATGATTATCCACATGTCCACCTGAGTTTTCAGGTGGACTTCCATCCTGCTTTTCCAGTAGGAGAAATCTTCTCCACTGAAAAGAGGTGGTCTGGCACTAATGAATCCCTCTTGCATGACCATTTGATTTGTAACTGAAAAATTAAAAACAACAAAAAAAACTTGTTCCAAGATTGAGTCTTGGATTAGTAGAGCGAGAGAAATTTAAAAAAATAAATCGAGTGGTGTTGCACCAACCTCGATTAACGAGAAAGATTCGAAAAAAATTAAAAGAAATTTTGTAAATCTGAAAAACTCTCAAACTGGTGGTTACACCAAATTTGAGCCACCCGCTCTGATACCACTTGTTGGATCGGAGAAAATCGATAGAGCGGGGGCGAGGGTGAACATCGATCGAAGAATTTCGGATTGAAAGTTAGAGCGATTGCACAGCGAAAAAACAAAATCAATGCTAACAAGTTTCTTTTACTTGGTTTGGAGCCTAGATCGACTCCTACTCCAAGGCCCATGGTCCTTGACCGTTTACTTTGGGCAATTCTATAATTCGCGCAAATAAGTACAAGAATAGAATATGGAATTGAGTACAATACTTTAACAAATTTTATACCGACGATGGAAAGTAATGAAATCTGAGCCGCGGGTCGTTGTTGGCGCTTGAGGCATGAGCACGAAGCATTTTGGGGCAAAGCGCTTGGAGAAAACAGTTGGAAGAGGTTATTTTGAAGCCTTGGGGGTGAACCCCCTTTTATAGCAGCCATAGGGGCGCCTGTGTCAATGGGGGTGCCCGACACGTAGCCTCTCCTGCACGAACTCTTATCTGCAGGCTCAGTTAGCGCTTCTCCCCTTCACTGGGGCACCTGGAATGATGGGGGTGCCTGTATCAACACAGGCGCCCGAGCTGACTTGGTCCAGAGACTTCGTGGCAGTTTGCTTTGGTTCTGTTTTGGCCTTGACCTGGGGCGCCCGTATCCATTCGAGCGCCTAGCACCAGTGAGGTGCCTCTCTCCTTTTAGGCGCCTCAGCTACAGAAACACATTCATTCGTTCCCTACTACCAAGGTTAGTTCCAAAATGCAAGAAGCAAAATATGTTAGCCATTATTTACAGCCTAAGCTGTCTTGGTTCTGACTTTGGGTCTCCCAAATGGAACCCTAGGTCAAACTGACGCCTACTGTTCCCTCGCACAGGGAACGCGTCCTCACCTACTCCTCTCAGGAGAGTTTACCTTTTGCCAACCGGCTCCTCCGGTTGGACTTTTGCCCAATCCACCTGATCAGGTCTTCGTGCCCAGTCCACGACCAGGACTTCTTTCCCAACTTTCGGTCAGGTCTTCTTGCCCAGTCCTTGACTAGGACTTCTTGCCTAGCCCTTTGCCAGGACTTCTTGCCTAGTGTACCTAGGACTTTCCTACACACTTAGTTAACTTGTTAGATCACATTAACACCTTAACTTCTGAACCCTTTGCCATTATCAAAACACAGGTTTAAACTTAGGTACTTCCTGCACCAACATCTTGAACCAACACTTTTCACTATATTTGGTTTGGGGTTTTGCCCCTTTCCTTGGGGAAGGGTTCTCTCCCTAGCGGAGACTCTAGAGGCACCTCCGTTACCTCCATCCATAATCTTTCCACCTATAAAGCAAGGAGTTCCTCCGAGAAGATCTATGCTACATAGATAAGCCTTCTCTTCCCTCTCAATCTTTACTTATGGTTGTAGATTGTTTTATTTCCTGTCTTATTGTTATATCTGTTGATGCAGTCTTCTTTTAGTCAAAGTTGACCAGTCTGACTAAGCTAAGGTGAGCTTGAATTTTGATTTTTGACAATGATGTTTGGATGATGTAGGAGATAAGTCAAGTAGGTCAAGGTTGACCAGAGACTTGACAAGTGAAGATCTAATGGGACTAGACAGACCTAGTTGGGAACTAGGTGATGTTCAAGTGAATCTAGAAGGATCGCACATTTGTAAGGTGGAAGTCTATCAAGAGTAGACCTAACTGTAGTTTGGCAAAGGAGAAGTCCTATTGGGACTAGGCAGACCTAGTTGGGAACTAGGTGAAGTCCAAGTGAATATGGGAGAATCACACGTTTGGAAAAAGGAAGCCCTAGTGGGACTAGGCAGACCTAGTTAGGAACTAGGTGAAGTCTAAGGTGGGTTAGCTGGGAGCTAAACACTTGGCATGAGTGAAGTACTAATTGGGAACTAGGCAATGGAAGTCCTAACATGTCACAATTGATCAAGTGTTTGGCAAAGATAATCCTAGACTTAATTTAAGCAAGTTAGGGCATGGGCAATCAATTAGGTAATCGATTAGCCCAATCTAATCGATCAGGTGATTGATTGGAGCACTGTTTCTCACGAGAAATAAAATGGCTCGTAATCGATTGGGTGATCGATTAAGGGCAACACCAATTGATCAAGTGATCGAGTGGGTGGGTTTTTATCGTGAGAACAGAAAGGCTCCTGATCAATTAGGTAATCAATTAAGGTCAATTCCAATCGATCAGGTGGCAGTTGTTGTTATAAGAATAGAATGAGCACAATAAGGTTATGAATTGATTAGCGAATTGATTAAGAAGCCTTAATCAATTGGGGGATCGATAAGCTTTGAAAAGGAGTCATTGAACGACTAGATCTGATGTGATAATCGATTGAGCAATCGATTAGGAACCCTATATAAAGGGTTTTTCGCGTAGGTTAAAGATAGTTCTTCTCTTCCTCCTTCAGCCATTCTTGTGCTCTCTTGGGGATAATTAACAATACTTAATGGGTTTCTCTCTATCCAATGTTAAGATGTATTTTGCATTATCTAAAGTAGTATGATGGGGGAACCCTTAGTGATAAAGGGTTACCTTTAATCGAACTTTCTAGGTTACCTTCTTTACTTAATGGCATTAGATGCCCAAAGGTGAAGCACTTCAGTGTACTTCTATTGGGTTAACATTGGTATCTAGTTAAGATCTCTACAAGCATATAAACATTAAGATTAAGATATGAATAGCCCATAGAGTATTAACTAGCATTGTAGTGAAATCGAAATCCTAGATTCCACTCATCCATCCTTTGCCTAAGATCAACTCCCTTTCTTTTGCTCACTCTCTCTCCTTCTCTCTTTCCTTCCTTTCCTACAAGCTTCCACACCAACCCTACGATCGTCTAGATAGCTTATCTTATAGACTTGACTAGTGTTTAATCAATAGTCTCTATAGATACGATAATCTTTTAACTTTGACTACATTTCCGTACACTTTCGAATTCACATCACTTCTTTTCTTCTTCCCAATTGAGATCATTCCAACAAAAATGTAAAGAAGCATTGTGAGAATGAGAGGAATCAAAATAGGGGATTAACCTAGACAACCACTATTCTTCTTCCACTTCTTCTTCTTCTTTCATTCAAGCCCTCTTCTTAGTAATAGTCACTCTATTCCATCACCTACTAAACCCCTTCCACAAGAGGAAGGTACACTGGTTCTCAAAATCCCTTTCCCAATGGAAAGCACCTTAGAATACAACCTATTGGGGAACCCAATGCATGCATTGGACACGTTTCACAACGTGCAGCGGAAGATAAAATAATAATCTAAATTATTACAACACACATGCCACAAGTATATAGGATACAACCATGCAAGTCATAACCGTAACATAAAATTTTATGAAATGAAATTATACCTGACAAATGACGAGAAGTGAATATAGCATAAACCAGCGACGCTTATCAAGCCTCGTCTCTATTCATATCTACGTCGAGCTTTCATCGAGACAGCTTTACAAAGCCTAAGTCGAGTCTCCAATTTAGTACTAGCTGAACTGGGGAGATGGAACAATCCAAGAGAGGGATCATGGCTCAATTTGTGTCTAACGACCAAAGCAACCCGATGACACAAATCGATCGACGAGCAACCTTCACAAGGTCATTGTTCAGCAACGGGAAAATTGTTGCATGTGCCTATGACCAGAGAAAAAGCCTCCACTGGTTGAAGGGGGACAAGCTGAGGGAAGATGGATGGCCGAAGGTGCTAGGAGGGCACCGACGACAATGAGACTGCAAGGACGACAATTGTCTAGTGTCTTCGAAAGCTGCTAGCCAATGGTGCTTGGGTCCGGAGGATAGCGGCTGGTCGGAGAAGGTAGATTAGCTGGCAAGGCTACTCACCGACGGATCTTGGCTAGCAGCACAAAGGGAAAAACATCCCCTTGGTGGTTGATGGTGTTGGATCGGAGAAAACGATAGAGGGGGGTGAATATCGTTAACAAATTTTTCGGACTAAGAAAGAGCAAATACGCAGTGGAAAATAAAGTAACGAAAAGCAAGACAATAGACACGTGGGATTTATTTAATTGGTTCCCGACCCCCCAGGGTCAGTACGTCCAAGGCCTATGTACTCGACGTGAGTCCACTATTGGTCTCCTTTTCGGAATTTCCGGAGGTGGAGAAAACCCGTCTTATAGTTGATATACAAGCAAAAAGATATGAATTGAAATGCAACTTGAATTAAAACAAACCTAACAGAAACAGATGATCCGGCCAATCCGGAACTCCGAAGCGTCGCGCACTTCCTCCTGGAACTTCCTTGGTCGCAGAGCTTCGTCTGATCACTTTTGCTTCGCACAGAATGGCTTAGAATGAATGTAGAAGTTATGTCTGAAGCTGAGGGGTCGAAGCCCCTTTTATAGCCTTCATTCGGGCGCCTGTGTTGATGGGGGCGCCTACATATGGCCTCTCCTGCGCGATCTCTTATCTGCGGGCTCGGTCAGTTTTTATCCATCTACACTTGAGCACCTGAGCTGATGGGGACGCCCGTATGGTCCCGGGCGACTGAATTGAAGCCTGTTCTGCCTTCTTCGACTAAACCCCTTTTTTGTTCTTTGACTCAGGAGCCCCTATTGATGGGGGCCCCTGATTCCATGGGGGCGCCTGGCTTCCAAGCTACCAACTGCGTTGTGTGTTGTTTGCTTGCTTTGTCTTCCATTCGAGGTACCTGCAACATATACAAATACAAAGCCAATATACACACAATCATTAACCTTAAGGACATGGTTTTGACTTCGAATTTCCATGAAACCCTAGGTCGAACCAACGCAAGTTCCCACCCCTGAGAACGTGCCTTTCACCTACTCCATTCAGGAGACGGTTGCCACCCAATCCTTCAGGTAGACTTTTGCTTAGCCTCCGATACTCTCGGATCTCGAGACGTTCGAACCCTGACCCGTCTCTACTTCTATCCTTAGTCATCGCTCAGCTAAGTTGCTCAATCCCTCGGACCAAGACTTCGTGCCCAAACCCTAAGTATAGGACTTCAGTGCCCAACCTGTTAGTGATATGAGAGAAGTGTCCTAAGGCAATCGCCTTATGATTGTAAACATTTATTTTAATAAATGATAATTCACTATTTGAGTATACATGTTTGTATTTGATTGGGATCTTAAACTCATCTACTGAATGTCCGCAATACAACTCACAGCATAAGAGAATTTGTGATGGGATCACAACTAGTGATTATCTCTAAATGTGCAAATGTGAAGTATTGAAAATATCCCTAGTCGATGAATTGATAAATACGGACACTATCAATTCTGTTGAGACTAGCATGGGATATTCTCTAATCAACTGATTCTCACTGGCTGGTGACATTGGGATGCCCAGAGATAAACATGGATGCTAGTTAAGGGAACTAGTTCATTGGAGTGACTAGTTGTAAGACTTCATATGGTTATCTATATAGATATGTCACTGAAGTTCTTACTGCGGCTTAAGTGCGATGTTCCTTTGACTTGCGGTGTTCAAGTCATCTTGGTCATGGAGACTTATACTTTAACATCTTAAGCAAGCATCTCCAAGGAGGTGTGGACCCAGGATGATTGGGTATAAGCCGAAGTGCCCGAAGATGTTTGAACAGCCTACAAAGGATTCACCACTCCTTGCGAGGAGATGTATACCCAGGCCTATCGTCGGATTGTTACTGAAAACCTCTGGCCAGAGTATATCATGTTTGGAGTGCGAGTCTCTAAAATACATGAGAGTAATTAGAAATCCAAAGGACGAGAAAGACAGAACTTGGGCTAGGTGTGACGTAGTCAGCCTAGTGGGGACTGACACAAATAGACCGTGTCCTGAACCAAGTGGGTATAAGATGGTGAAGGGAATGAGACACGATTCATTAGAGCTGCTAAAGGGTTTCGGAATTCTTTCTGAGGTCAACCGTTGATCTTTCGATTAATTGGGGGTCATGATGTACTACTAGGTGCCACTCATGATCGTTCTATAATTAGTTGATTATAGACGGCCAACATAAATCGAAAGCCTATTTAGTCACACGCACTATGAGTAATCCGAGGGATTTAAAACGAGTTGAAATTTGGATTTTCCGATCAAGAGAAATAAGTCGAATCTGAATTTATCAGAGGCGCAATGGAAGATAAAAATGGCTAAGTCTTTTGAAGGCTTATTGGGCGAATTAAATGAGTTTAATTCGCGATCGGTTCGGCTTGGTTTGGGCCGGCCAAAGAGGGTGCCAAACCCCTTGGGTTGGCCGGCCACAAGAAGGGGAAGAAACCAATTTAATTGGTTTAATTAATAAAATAAATCTAGTGCGATTTGTTTTATAAATTATGGATAAATAAATTTGTGTAAAGAAATTTATATAAATAAATTTATAGAAATTTATTCTTTTTATGGAAATTAAAATGATCCATGGAATGGTTTATTATAACTTTATAAAATCAATTATGAATTGATTTTTCCATAATAAGAAAGTTTATAAATTTCTTATAAAATTTATTCCATAATAAAAGGAGAGATTAATTAGTTTTATTATAAAGTTAGTTATAATAAAACTTGATTTAAACGGAATAATTCATAAGAGAATTTATAGGATAAATTTCTTATGATGACTAATTCCGTTAATTCCGTTAAGAGGGAGACTTGGCAAGGGAGATGCTACTATATAAAAGAACCAAAGGCAAGCCCATAATCCTAATTGAGAAGAGATTAGAAGCTCTCTCTCCCTCTCTCTCCTATTCTCTTCTTCCCTTCTCCCAAGCTAGGGCCGGCGCCCATCTTCCAAGCTAGGGCCGGCGCCCCCTCTTCCAAGATAGGGTCGGCGCAATCTCAACCTCCCTTGAGGTTGTCGTGAGTCAACAAGAAGAAGGAGAAGCCAACCAAGTAGAAGAAGAAGCGGATCACAACTCCTCTCTTCCCGAAATTTTGATTCCGTTACTTTGGTGGTTAGTTTCCTTTCTTCTTTCTAGATCTTCTAGTTGTACCTTTAGAGAATCTAGTAGTTCTCGTTGGCACAAAACTCGTGGCTTTGTGAAGTCATCCCGAAGAGAACTCGGCGTGGACGCGAATAGAGGCGAAGCTTCCAAGGGACGCTACGGTTGGATCTCGTCCCTTACTTCGAGTTACGCGAGGTACTTAGTAAATTAGTTTACTTTTTCCGCAAAGTTTTAATTTATGATTATGTCCACACACAATAAGGTTGCATGCTAGATACGTGGTTAAAATAATTTAAGAAATTATTTTATGCTAATTCTTCCGCTGCACGTAAAAATTTAAAATTTACGAACCCGTATCCTTGTCGATGTGCACCCGGTCCCAACAGTGGTATCAGAGCCGGTTAGTGTTCGACATAATCATATAATTGTTTTGTGGAAAACTTTGTCATGATCTCAATTTCGGAAAAAAATTTCAATTATAGAAACTTTCAAATTATAATAAATTTTAGATTTAGGAATTTCAAAGTTTGGAAATCCTCATGAAATTTTGCAAACGTTTGAAATTTTCTAGTTTCTGAAATTTTATAATAATTGTGAAAATTTCCCATCTTTGAAAACTTTCTAATTTTGGAAATTTTTCTATCTTAGAAATTTTCCAATTTTGGAAATATGTAAGTTTTCTTTGTACCAGAAACTTACAATTATTCTGAAAACCTATTATGAAATCTCGTAATTTTGGGTACTTTCTTTTAAGAAAGTCTAGACAAATTCATGGACAGTTAATTGACAATTAAATTTGAATTGGTTTTTAAATTGACAACAAAATTCTTTATTTTGGATTGAGCCTCGGGGAGCCGTCCAATTTAAAGTTAGTTGTTGTAATTTAATTTCCCAATTTTAATTGAAATTGTCATGTTTGATTTGGATTGAGCCTCGGGGAGCCGTCCAATTGGATTTACAATAAATTACTTTTCTTTGGGTATTTGAGCCTCGGGGAGCCACTCTTAGAAAACAATTTGTTGTAATTAATTAAATCCATGAATAAAATATGTTTGAAGAGGTGCTGCTCTTACATATTGTTGTCTCCAAAATTAATTAGGAAAATGGTTTCCTATAGAGTTTTCTTAAATGAGATTTTCATGAAAATAATATGTAGTTGAATTAAGGGATTTGTCTCTTAATTTAATAAGATTTGATTTAGAGAAATCAAAGTCTTGAACATATTATTTCCGAAATTAATTATGACAATTTAGGAAATTATTTCCCAAAACAATTGTAGCGACCCGCCTTCTCTGCCTTAGACGGATCGTTACTTTTGTCTACTTCTCGACTCTAATGCACGACTAAGAATGCGGAAATCTTTTTTTTTTCTTTTTAATCTATCTAGGAGTAATAATATTCTAACTTTAATAGTCATGCATGATACCATGTCACACTTTCTTTCTCAAAAACTCGTAAGAAAATACTTATTGAAACTTGCCTTGCCCAACTTAGCTTACGGGTATCAGTCGACTGCTATATGGCAGTCGACTGGTACTAGGCGACTGTCCTTCGGCAGTTACCTGGTGCATCGAACAGAAGCGACTGTTCGATAGGGCAGGTGACTGGTACTGTACCAGTCGACTGATACGTCTGAAAACCTGAATTTCAGATTCGAAGCCTTGTTTCAAAACTCCACCAAACATATAGTTTCACACCATACAAAGCCACAACACCATTTCTATACTCTATACTAGTTTCCTAAACCTTTTAGCCAATCAAAATAACTTCATAAACTCGAAATTAGGACTTTTACGAGATTTAGCACGTCATGAAAATCTATTTAAACTTTTATACTAGAGTTTGTACCAAACTTAACTTCTAACCATTTAAATTCATTCCCCAAGGTTCTATAACATCACTAAAGCATTATGGATTATGAATGCAACTTTTCTAAGCATAATTGAGCAATAAAACTTAATTCAAAAGGGAAACTAGCACTATCTTGACACATGCATCAATAACTCCAACAAAGTATCAATATTCTAAACTACTCACACTTCTACTCATCCAATGCAATCATAATGATATGTATGCTAAATGAAATGACATGGAATCTTTACTTGTGATCTTGAGACATGCAAAATATCTAAAACGCAATTACTTGGATAAATTCTATATAAGATAACTTAAAATAAGACTCTATAACAAATGTATTTTGAGTCTTTTTATTCATCTTGTCCCAAGGACCTCTCCAAGGTCAGCCACCACACACACTTTGCTCAGCACCGCCTCGTCGCCTTCCTTCAGAATCGCTTGCCTTTACCTTTATCTGCAGTAAGAGGAAATGCAACTAATAAGCATAAAGCTTAGTAAGTACTATCTAGCTCACAAAATCTCGAAAATGTGCAAACATGCTTCTTCAAACAATGGAAAATCACATGGGATACTTTTCTGCTTAAAAGAAACACTAAAAACATGTATAACTCAAAAACATGCATACTAAAGCACTAATAAGTCTTAACTTACTCGTTCTTGGCTTAACTTGAAACATTAGCAATTCTTTAACTTTAAATCTTTCTTTAACTTTTTGAAAACTTTCTTAAACTTTAGAAAACTTTGCTAAAGCATATACTTGAAAATAATAATCACTTGGATCCACTGAAGACGTAAGTACCATCTCATGCGCGTTCCCTAAAAGATTGGAGTAGCGAGCCACCAATCCTAATAGAGCAGACCTTGGTCTACCATGGCCAAGACCTTGGAATTGGACACCTGGATTTCTTTAACGACGCCCTTAGACGTCGGGTACTGGCCTTAGAAAATGAAATAGCTTTTCTTTCTTTTCTTTCTTATCTGTAAATGCCTTGGCATTTTCTCGAGCACCTTGCGTGCTAAAATCCCTAAGTCTTGACTTTTGGAGATTTCTTAAGGCCTTGGCCTTTTCTTTTCTTATCTTTATCTTCTCTTTTCTTTTCTCATAGCTTTTCTTGGACCCTAACCTCATATAGGGTACTCAATAAAATATATATAAGCATATAATGAACTAAGATCACATGCAAAAATCTTAACAAGAAGGAAATATCTCTTTTAAAAACTTTTAAGGGAAATTCTTGCGGAAAAACCGCCTCTTACTGCAGGTGAGCAGTACTTACTTTGATATCTTGGACTTACAACCAAGATTGACGTCTAGGGCTCGGAAGAAAATTGAGATCTCGGAGATTTCTTCGCGCCTATGCGTTCCTCTCGTCGCGGGGATTCCGAATATAGGAAAATCTCTTGGAGGAGAGCCTTGGCCGGCCCTCTAGGCCTTGGTGTGGTGTCGCCCAAGAGAGGAGAGGGGAAAGGAGTCGGCGCAAGGTGTTGGGCGAGGGAGAGAAAGGGTTTAGGTTGAGAGAAAATAAAATTTCTCTCTTTAATTATCTATTTATACTTATGGGGCGAATTTACCTAACTATATCTTATCTATTGTTTCGCCCAATTTATTTCAACAAAACCAACTAGCCCAGCTGGTCACGCGCATGCTTGCTCTTCCGGTGGTTGCGGGTTCGAACCCCTTGTTGCCCTTTAACGTTTTTCCTTTTTTTTAAATACTAAACGGACTCGAAAACTTCCATAAAAATATTTTAAAAATTCCTAAAAATATCTAGAATATTTCTAAACCATTTTTAAATAATTCTAAGGACTTCAAGAACAAAAAATGGGAATTTTGGGGCGTTACAATCCCCCATACCTTATGAAAAGTTCGTCCTCGAACTTAGAATAATTATGGATATCTTTCTCTCATGCTGTCCTCACGTTCCCAAGTAGCCTCTTCATGCTTTTGATTCTGCCAGATGACCTTCACTAGTGGCACTTCTTTATTTCTTAATCTTTTAACTGCTTTGTCCACTATCTGTATCGGTCTACTCTCATAGCTAAGATCTTCTTGGATCTGTACTGACTGAGGCTGAATCACTTGGCTAGGGTCGTGAATACACTTCTTTAGCATGGAGACATGAAATGTACTGTGGATAGCTGACATATCCTCTGGTAAGTCCAACTCATATGCTACCTTACCAACCCTCTTTATGATCTTGTAGGGTCCTATGTAGCGAGGACTTAGCTTGCCCTTTTTACCAAATCTCATCACTCCCTTCATAGGAGCGACCTTGAGAAATACTGAATCTCCAACTTGGAATTCCAGTGGCCTACGGCGGGTGTCAGCATAACTTTTCTGTCTACTCTGGGCAGTCTTAATCCTCTGGCGGATCGTCTGGATAGCCTGAGTGGTCTTATCTATAAGCTCAGTCTGGCTGCCTAGTCCTGACTCCATCTCTTTCTTCTCACCAGCTTCTTGCCAACATATGGGTGATCTGCATTTTCTACCATACAATGCCTCATAAGGCGCCATCCTGATGGTGGCCTGATAGCTATTGTTGTAGGCAAACTCAGCTAAGCACAGAAATTTGCACCAACTACCTTTAAAGTCCAACGCACAAGCCCTGAGCATGTCTTCTAAAATCTGATTTACTCTCTCTGTTTGTCCATCTGTCTGGGGATGGAAAGTTGTGCTGAACTGAAGTCTGGTGCCTAGGGCGTTCTGAACACACCTCCAAAAATGGGAGATGAACCGCCCATCTCTGTCAGAAACGATAGCCTTCGGAACTCCGTGAAGCCTGATTACTTCTTTCACGTACAGCTGTGCTAACTGCTCTACCGAATGCGATAACTTGATGGCTAGGAAGTGGGCAGACTTGGTCAATCTATCCACTATCACCCATATCGCATCGTGTCCATGGGTGGTCCTTGGGAGACCTGTGATAAAATCCATGGATATCTCTTCCCACTTCCACTCTGGAATGGGAAGTGGCTGTAGAACTCCTCCTGGTCTCTGGTGTTCTGCTTTGACTCTCTGGCAGGTCAAGCAGGTACTGATATATCTGGCCACGTCTCGCTTGAGTCCAGACCACCAGAACCTCTTCTTTAAATCTTGGTACATCTTGGTAGAACCAGGATGCATAGAGTACGGGGTACTGTGGGCCCCTTCTAAAATATTCTTTCTTAGTTCCTCATCATTGGGGACGCAAAGGCGGTCTCCAAGATAGAGGATGCCACTATCTGATACTCGAAACTTTGAATTTTCTGCCTCTTGGATCTCCTGCTTGATCTTCTGGATCTCTGGGTCTTGACTTTGCTTTCTTTGTATATCCACAAGCAGGGTTGACTCTAGAGTCAATGCAGAAAGTTGCCCAATTATTACCTCGACTCCAAAATCCTTTATTTCTTTCTGAAGTGGTAGAGACAGTGATGATAGGGACATCAGTGTGGCACAGGATTTTCTGCTCAGTGCATCTGCCACTCTATTAGCTTTACCTGGGTGGTAGAGGATTTCACAGTCATAATCTTTGACCAACTCTAGCCACCTGCGCTGCCTCATATTCAGATCCTTCTGAGTGAAGAAGTACTTCAAACTCTGATGGTCTGTGAAGATTCTGCACTGCACTCCATACAGGTAGTGTCTCCAGAGCTTCAGTGCAAAGACCACAGCTGCTAGCTCAAGGTCATGCGTAGGGTAATTCTTCTCGTAGTCCTTGAGCTGTCTGGAGGCATATGCTATTACTTTACCATCTTGCATGAGGACAGCTCCAAGGCCCATCTTGGATGCATCACTGTAGATGTCAAAGGCCTTGTCACTCTCTGGAACAGTCAGGATGGGAGCACTGGTCAGTCTCTTCTTCAGCTCTAGAAAACTGTGCTCGCATTTATCTGACCATTCAAACTTCTTGTTCTTTCTGGTCAAGGCTGTGAGTGGAGAGGCTATTCTAGAAAAGTCCTCCACAAATTTTCTGTAATATCCTGCCAGGCCTAAGAAGCTTCTGATTTCACTGGCATTCTTGGGTCTACATCAGTTGCTGACTGCTTCTATCTTGGCTGGATCAACTTGAATGCCTTCTTTGGATACAATGTGACCTAGGAAGGCCACCTGATCTAGCCAAAACTCACACTTTGAAAATTTTACATAGAGCTTCTCCTGCTGAAGGATCCGCAGCACTATCCTCAAGTGCGTAGCATGGTCCTCTGGAGTCTGTGAGTATATGAGAATATCATCGATAAATACAATGACGAATTTATCGAGATACTCCCTGAAGACGTGGTTCATCATCTCCATAAAGACTGCTGGAGCATTGGTTACTCCAAAAGGCATTACTACAAATTCGTAGTGGCCGTATCTTGTCCTGAAGGCCGTCCTGGGAATGTCACTTTCTTTAACCTTTAGCTGATGATACCCAGAACGCAAATCTATCTTCGAGAACACTGTAGCCCCTTTGAGTTGATCAAACAAATCATCTATTCTAGGAAGGGGGTACTTGTTCTTGATGGTTACCTTGTTCAGAGCTCTGTAGTCTATGCACAGACGCATAGACCCATCCTTCTTCTTGACGAAAAGTACAGGAGCTCCCCAGGGTGAATGACTCGGGCGGATGAAGCCCTTGTCTAGTAGCTCCTGGAGTTGCTCTTGTAATTCTTTCAGCTCTGTAGGAGACATACGATATGGGGCTTTTGAGACCGGACCGGTACCTGGCACCAGCTTAATCTCAAATTCCACTTCCCTGTTGGGCGGTAGTCCAGGTAGTTCTTCTGGGAACACTTCTGGATATTCGCAGACTACCCGTACATCCTCCTGCTTGAGTTCTTTCTTTGCTTCTGAGTCCACTATGTGTGCAAGAAAACCAGCACACCCTTGCTCTAGCATCTGGTGGGCTGCCAAGGCTGAGAGGAACTTCTGAGTCTTCCTCCTTGGGGCTCCTTGAAACTCGAATGGTGGTTCTCCTTCTGGGCTGAAAACCACCTTCCTTCTACGGAAGTCCACTGAAGCGCTGTACTTACTGAGGAAATCCATACCCAGTATGATGTCGAAGTCTTGCATCGCAAGGACTATCAGATAGACATATAGCTCTCGGTCTGAAATCTTGATTGGCATGGCCCGGAGCCGCTGGGTGGATTCCATGATTTCCCCTGAAGGGAGAGTTGTCAGGAATCTGGACTCCCAACTCTCTGCAGGCACCTGTAACCTACTAGAAAAAGGTACTGATACGAAAGAATGGGTCGCCCCAGTGTCAAACAGCGTAGTAGCTAAATGCTGAAAAATAACTATTTGACCTGTTACGACCGTGGAGGCGCTGGCAGCTTCTTCCTTCGTGAGGGCAAAGACTCTGGCATTGGTTGAAACTGGTGCTGCTTCCAACCCTCCCTGACTGATCTGAGGTCCCTCCAGTATAGTAGGCATGTAATGTAACTGAGGCTTGCCTCCATACTGTACGGACTGCTGCGGAAGTACCTTAAACTTGTTTGGGCAGTCTTTGGATCTGTGTCCCTCTTGTCCACATGAATAGCATCCAGTTACACCCAAAAGGCATGCTCCTGGATGGTTCCTCCCACACTTAGGACAAGGTGGATACCTAGCTTGCTTGTTCTCTGGTTTTCCTTTTTGGCTGCCAGGCCACTGCTTCCTTTTGTGGTTATTGTTCTTCCAGTTCTGGTTATTTGGCTGAGGCCTCTGGCCTCCTGTTGTCTTGTTCTCAATCAGGACTGGCTTCTGCTGTGCTTGCTGTGCCTTGATGCTATTCAGATAGTGCTCTGAGATTAGAGCACTACTGACCAACTCCTCGCTGGTCTGGGGTCGGTGCGTCCCGCTGTTCACGTTGAGTGCTATTTCAGGGTTCAGCATGCGGAGCATCAGTCTGACTCGCTCCTTCTCTGTGCTGACTAGCTCTGGGCAGAGGCGAGCTAGTCTGTTGAACATCGCGACTGCTTCTCCCACTGGTAGGCTACCTTGTCTGAACTCCATGAAGTCCTCGTAGTGCTTGTTGGTAACTCGCATGTGGAAGAACTCCTCATAGAACTCTTGCTCGAAATCTGCCAAGCTCATCTGGTTGATTATCCTCTTACTCTTGACTCGCTCCCACCACATACGAGCGTCTCCAGTTAGGCAGAAGGAGGCACATTTGACCTTCTCGACTTCTGGCCAGTCAAGAAGTTCCATTGTGCTCTCTAAAGTCTTGAACCAAGTCTGGGCATCCCAGGGCTCAGTCGTGCCTGAGAAGCTTTCGGGTTTCAGCCTCTGCCACTGGACGAGGTATGCTTCTTGTCTTCGGTTCACAGCAGGGGTCTCCTGTGGGACTGGTGGAACTTCAGCCACTACTGGAGTTCCCACTCCTGCTGTGGGTGGTGTAGGGGGCACTGGGTGCTGATTTGCCATCAGTGTGGCGATGGTCTTCTGTTGTTCTGAAATCTGAGCTTGCATTTGAGCAATGACTGCCATCAGGTTTGGCTGTTCTGTGCCAGGCTCATTGTTATCTTGAACTGGGGTGTTGTTCCTCGCATTAGGAGCTCGGCCTCTTCTTGCCATCTAATAATGTATCAGGGAACAAGAGATCACTACTACTTCTCTAGGTATAAACTTGTCTTCTTACTTAGTATCCTAATATCCATTCTAGGGATTAAACATGATTCCGTGATACTAAGGTATTAAACATGCTTCCTTGTTCTATGCACATATGAGTAAGTACTTAAGAATTTCTCTATACTGAAGTTAAGTAAAGGAGCAATAGAAAAACTGAAACTTAAAGCTTTCTTACTTGAAGACGGCAAGGTTGATGCTGATGTGAGTGTGATGCTGGAGAATGGGAACTGCTCTGATACCACCTGTAGCGACCCGCCTTCTCTGCCTTAGACAGATCGTTACTTTTGACTACTTCTCGACTCTAATGCACGACTAAGAATGCGGAAATCTTTTTTTTTCTTTTTAATCTATCTAGGAGTGATGATATTCTAACTTTAATAGTCATGCATGATACCATGTCACACTTTCTTTCTCAAAAACTCGTAAGAAAATACTTATTGAAACTTGCCTTGCCCAACTTAGCTTACGGGTATCAGTCGACTGCTATATGGCAGTCGACTGGTACCAGGCGACTGTCCTTCGGCAGTTACCTGGTGCATCGAACAGAAGCGACTGTTCGATAGGGCAGGTGACTGGTACTGTACCAGTCGACTGATACGTCTGAAAACCTGAATTTCAGATTCGAAGCTTGTTTCAAAACTCCACCAAACATATAGTTTCACACCATACAAAGCACAACACCATTTCTATACTCTATACTAGTTTCCTAAACCTTTTAGCCAATCAAAACAACTTCATAAACTCGAAATTAGGACTTTACGAGATTTAGCAAGTCATGAAAATCTATTTAAACTTTTATCTAGAGTTTGTACCAAACTTAACTTCTAACCATTTAAATTCATTCCCAAGGTTCTATAACATCACTAAAGCATTATGGATATGAATGCAACTTTTCTAAGCATAATTGAGCAATAAAACTTATTCAAAGGGAAACTAGCACTATCTTGGCACATGCATCAATAACTCCAACAAAGTATCAATATTTAAACTACTCACACTTCTACTCATCCAATGCAATCTAAGGATATGTATGCTAAATGAAATGACATGGAATCTTTACTTGTGATCTGAGACATGCAAAATATCTAAAACGCAATTACTTGGATAAATTCTATATAAGATAACTTAAAATAAGACTCTATAACAAATGTATTTTGAGTCTTTTATTCATCTTGTCCCAAGGACCTCTCCAAGGTCAGCCACCACACACACTTTGCTCCAGCACCGCCTCGTCGCCTTCCTTCAGAATTGCTTGCCTTTACCTTTATCTGCAGTAAGAGGAAATGCAACTAAT
Organism: Boesenbergia rotunda; assembly: GCA_024364735.1. Lineage (NCBI taxonomy): Eukaryota > Viridiplantae > Streptophyta > Magnoliopsida > Zingiberales > Zingiberaceae > Boesenbergia > Boesenbergia rotunda. The sequence continues at coordinate 223,673 of JAGFNQ010002711.1, forward strand.
AAGCATAAAGCTTAGTAAGTACTATCTAGCTCACAAAATCTTGAAAATGTGCAAACATGCTTTTCAAACAATGGAAATCACATGGGATACTTTTTCTGCTTAAAGAAACACTAAAAACATGTATAACTCAAAAACATGCATACTAAGCACTAATAAGTCTTAACTACTCGTTCTTGGCTTAACTTGAAACTTTAGCAATTCTTTAACTTTAAATCTTTCTTTAACTTTTTGAAAAACTTCTTAAACTTTAGAAAACATTGCTAAAGCATATACTTGAAAATAATAATCACTTAGATCCACTGAAACGTAAGTACCATCTCATGCGCGTTCCCTAAAAGGTGGGGGTAGCGAGCCACCAATCCTAATAGAGCAGACCTTGGTCTACCAGGGCCAAGACCTTGGAATTGGACACCTGGATTTCTTTAACGACGCCCTTGGACGCCGGGTACTGGCCTTAGAAAATAAAATAGCTTTTCTTTCTTTTCTTTCTTATCTTAAATGCCTTGGCATTTTAACGAGCACCTTGTGTGCCCAAATCCCTAAGTCTTGACTTTTGGGGATTTC
>JAGFNQ010002712.1:0-28366 GCA_024364735.1 Boesenbergia rotunda
CTAGGCCGCAAAAACCGCTTTTTGCGTTGCGGAAACCCCAGAATCTCGGCCACGGATCCGTGCGAACTTATAAAACAAATACGAGTACGAGTTTAATATCTAGATCTACACTAGATCTACGTGATAAGGACATTACCCTTGACGCGTAGCCCTTCGCTTTCCCGCTTATCCAAGAGGCCGCCGGATCTCGTAGAGTATCAAAGTAGACACTCCTCTATATGTATCCACGCGAACAAAAGAAGATGGATCGAAACCTCGGTGTGCTAGCACCCCTATGGGTTTCGGCCAAGAGAGGGAGAGGAAGAAGAAAAATCCGGAGAAGAAGAAGAGCCACCAAAATTGAAACAAAACCCGCCTTTTGTTTCCCTGGTGGCCGGCCACTTAATGGCCATTAATGGCCATTAGGTGGCCGGCCATAATGGCCATTAAGTGCCATTAGGTGGCCTTCCAAATCCCCTATCAATTTGAATTCGAAATTCAAATGGGGGGGGAAAAACCAAGTCAAGTCTAACTTGAATTGGAACCAAGTCAAGTCAAACTTGATTGGATTTAGGTCAAGTCAAACTTGCCTTTTATGGACTTTCCATATTTAGCCAAGTCAAACTTGACTTCATTTCTTCTCCCATGTTGAGTCTAACTCGAAGTGGAACCAAGTCAAGTCAAACTTGATTGGATTTAGGTCAAGTCAAACTTGCCTTTTATGGACTTTCCATATTTAGCCAAGTCAAACTGACTTCAATTTTCTCCATCTATTTGTTCTTTGCGTGTGACCCTATAGGTTCTTGTAACGTTGGCAATGCTTCTAACCTCTTAGAAACATAAGCAATGAGCGGTATCTAGCAACACATCATTGCTACCCAAGTTACAAGAATTTGAGATCCAACATCACCTTGTGACTAATAATTGTGACTCTCACAATATATGATAATGTCCCTCTATCCTTGATATCTAGATTGACTCAATTGAGGCATAGACCGTGTCATCCTCGAGTCAATCTATATCTTGAACTCCAAGTAGACTCACACTAATCAAGTGAGCTCAATATCTCATATTGACTCACTTGGGCATGGCCATGCACTTTGTGGTCTCACTCTATCAAGAATACGATATCGCTCCCGTCATATAGGAGGGATAGATCCCATCTACATCACTCACATCCCTCTCCATAATTTGTTACATACCCAGTAATCGCCTTTATAGTCCACCCATTTACGGGTGACGTTTGACGAAGCCAAAGTACGTAACTCCTTATGTAGGAATCCATGGTGACTTCAGGTCCAAGGACTAATAGTCATACTAATAGCCACATGAGAAAGTATATGACACTCATATAACGATCCATGATACTTTCTCATGGCGGGTCATTCAGTATACATTCTCCAATGCATACCCATGTGTCAACTTGATATCTCTATATCCATGACTTGTGAGATCAAGTCATCATGTTGACTACATGCTAGTCTCTACGTATTAACATTGTCCCTGAATGTTAATACTCGACTAGGAATTATTTAGAGTAGTGTTCTCTATATCATCTCACTATCGATTCAACCAATCGATTGATATAGATAAGAACCTTCTACTCAAGGACATTATTATACTTAGCTAATTGGCACAAATACACGTAAGTATAATAACCATAAAACATGCCTTTATTATACATAGGAATATGATACAAATTAGTCCATACAATCATTACATGATCGGCTCTAGGGCTCTCACCAACAATCTCCCACTAGCACTAGTGCCAATCACTGTAGTATCTAATACCCAATGATCTAGTGTGACCATCATGCTTTGTCTGTGCCAAAGCCTTGGTCAGGGGATCTGCGACATTCGCCTCTGTGGGTACTCTGCATATCTTCACATCTCCTCTATCGATGATCTCTCGAATGAGATGGAAGCGCCGTAGTATATGTTTGGTCCGCTGGTGTGAGCGAGGTTCCTTAGCCTGCGCAATAGCCCCATTATTGTCACAATAGAGCTCTATGGGATCTGCAATGCTAGGAACCACCCCAAGCTCTGCAACGAACTTGCGGATCCAAACTGCCTCCTTTGCTGCCTCTGATGCAGCAATATACTCAGCCTCAGTTGTAGAATCAGCAACTGTGTCCTGCTTCGAACTCTTCCAGCTCACAGCGCCGCCATTCAGACAAAACACGAACCCTGATTGCGATCATAATCATCCTGGTCGGTTTGGAAGCTGCATCACTGTAACCCTTTACAGTTAGCTCCTCATTGCCCCCATATATCAAGAAATATTCTTTAGTCCTTCTTAAGTACTTAAGAATATTCTTGACCGCTATCCAGTGACGCTCACCTGGATCTGACTGGTATCTGCTCGTCATACTTAAAGCATACGAGACATCAGGACGAGTACATAGCATGGCGTACATGATAGATCCTATGGCCGAGGCATAAGGGATCTTATCCATGCGGTCCTCTCCTCTCTAGAAGAGGGACTTTGAGTCTTCGAAAGATTCATACCATGTGACATAGGCAGAAATCCTTTCTTGGAATTCTGCATGGCAAACCGAAGTAAGACCTTGTCAATATATGTACTCTGACTTAGGCCAAGCAATCTCTTAGATCTATCTCTATAGATCTTGATGCCTAAAATACAGGCTGCTTCACCTAAGTCCTTCATTGAGAAACAATTCCCAGCCAAGTCTTCACAGACTGAAGCATAGGAATATCATTCCCAATGAGTAGTATGTCATCCACATACAATATGAGGAAAACAACTATGTTTCCTTCAACCCTCTTGTAGACACAGGGTTCATCTTCATTCTTGATGAAACCAAACTGTTTGATTGCATCATCGAATCGAAGATTCCAGCTCCGAGAAGCTTGCTTTAGTCCATAAATGGACCTTTGCAGCTTGCATACTCTGCCAGTATGCTTTGGATCTACAAAACCCTCAGGTTGTGTCATGTACACATCCTCGAGTAGGTTCCCATTCAGGAACGCGGTTTTGACATCCATCTGCCAGATCTCATAATCGTGGTATGCTGCAATAGCAAGCATGATCCGAATGGATTGAACATCGCTACTGGAGAAAAGGTTTCATCATAGTCAATACCATGAATTTGTTTGAAACCCTTTGCTACCAGTCTACCCTTATAGGTATGCGTAAGTCCTCCCATGTCAGTCTTTCTTTAAAGACCCACTTACACCCAATGGGTTTTACCCCTTCAGGTGGATCAACCAAGGTCCAAACTTGGTTGGTGTACATGGAATCCATTCGGATCTCATGGCCTCAAGCCATTTCTCAGAATCTGGGCTCATCACAGCTTCCTGATAGGTTGTAGGCTCATTCTCAATGAGCACAACTTCATTGTCATCAGACAAGAGAAATGAATATCTCTCAGGCTGATGACGTACCCTACCAGACCTGCGAAGAGGTAGGTCTACTTGAACAGGCTGTTGTTGCATAACTCCTTGTGCAACAACCTCATGATCCACAACATTTTGTGGTTCCTGTTCAACCTCCATCAAGGCCTCAGTGCTATGGTCCATATCTTGAAGTTCTTCAAGATCGAACGTACTCCCACTAGTTTTTCTAGAAACAAAGTCCCTTTCTAGAAAAACCCCAGTCTTCGCCACAAACACTTTGTGCTGACTGGGTATGTAGAAGTAATATCCCTTCGTTTCCTTGGGATATCCTACAAAATAGCACTTATCAGATTTGGGTCCCAGTTTGTCTGAGACTTGACGTCGAACGTAAGCCTCACAACCCCAAATCCTCATAAAAGACATCTGGGGACTCTTCCCAGTCCATATCTGATATGGTGTCTTTACTACAGCCTTTGATGGAACACGGTTAAGAGTGAAGGCTGCCGTGTCCAGAGCATATCCCCAAAAGGATATAGGAAGATCTGTGTGACTCATCATGGATCGCACCATATCTAATAGGGTTCGATTCCTCCTTTCGGACACACCATTCCATTGTGGTGTTCCAGGAGGAGTGAGTTGGGACAGAATCCCACACTCAGCTAGATAGTCACGGAACTCATGGCTGAGGTATTCTCCACCTCGATCTGATCGAAGTATTTTAATACTCTTGCCAAGCTGGTTTTGTACTTCATTCTTGAATTCTTTGAACTTTTCAAAGGATTCTGACTTATGTGTCATCAAGTACACATAACCATATCTACTGAAATCATCAGTAAATGTAATGAAGTACCTATAACCTCCTCTGGCAGCAACATTGAAAGGGCCACATACATCGGTATGTATAAGACCTAACAAATCGGTTGCTCTTTCGCTGTGTCCACTGAATGGAGTCTTGGTCATCTTGCCAAGAAGGCAAGACTCGCATGTCTCAAATGATTCGAAATCAAATGAGTCCAGCAAACCATCTCTATGGAGCTGGGATAGGCGACTCTCATTTATATGGCCTAAGCGACAGTGCCAGATATAGGTTTGGTTCAGGTCATTAGACTTGAGCCTTTTGGTATTTATGTTATAGATAGGGTTTTCTAAGTCTAGAAGATAGAGTCCGTTCATCAGAGGTGCACTACAATAGAACATTTCATTCAAATAAACTGAACAACATTTGTTCTTTATTATAAACGAAAATCCTTTCTTGTCTAAACAAGAAACAGAAACTATGTTCTTAGTCAGAGCAGGCACATAATAACAATCATCTAACTCTAGTACAAGCCCAGAGGGCAGAGATAGCATATAAACTCCTGTAGCAACAGCAGCAACTCTTGCTCCATTGCCAACTCGTAAGTCCACCTCGCCCTTTGTCAATGTCCTGCTATTTCTCAGCGCCTGCACATTAGTACAAATGTGAGAAGCACATCCGGTATCTAATACCCATGATGTAGAAATAGACAAATTGACTTCTATAACATGAATACCTGAAGTAGAAGTCTGACTTCTCTTCTTCTGGAGATCTTCCATATACTTCTTGCAGTTCCGCTTCCAGTGTCCGGTCTCACCGCAGTGGAAGCAGGTAGCATCCTTGGCAACCCCTCCTTTGGGTTTCAGTGCTTTGCCCTTGCCCTTGCCCTTGGCTTGAGACTTTCCCTTGCCTTTGGGCTTGCCCTTACCTTTGTCCTTCTGCACCATCAAAATGGGCTTGGCCTTCTTAAGATTGAGCTCAGCAGTTCTCAACATGCTGAGCATCTCAGGCAGGGGCTTGTCAATTTCGTTCATGTTCCAGTTCATGACAAATTGACTATAACTTTCGGGTAGGGACTGCAAGATCAAGTCTGTGGCCAGCTCTTGGCCCAGTGGGAATCCCAATCTCTGCAGATTCTCTATGTACCCAATCATCTTGAGTACATAGGACCTACGGGAGTCCCTTCTTGCATCTTGCACTGAAACAGTGCCTTAGAGATCTCAAATCTCTCGTGCCTTGCTTGTCCTTGATACAGTTGACGCAGATGCTCAACCATATCGAAAGCATCCATTAACTCATGTTGCTTCTGAAGCTCAGAGTTCATGGTTGCGAGCATAAGGCATGACACATCTAATGCGTCATCTTGATGCTTCTTGTGAGCATCACGGTCAGCTCGCGTGGCAGTGGCAGGAGGTGCCTCGGGAATAGGCTGCTCCAGAACGTACAGTTTACGTTCTTGCTTGAGAACTATTCTCAAGTTCCTGTACCAGTCCAGGAAGTTTGCTCCGTTGAGCTTGTCCTTCTCAAGGACAGATCGCAGGGAGAGAGTATTTGCGTTTGTCGACATGGCAATCTACAACAATAAAATGCAGAAAATAAATTATCACATTCCAACTATCATTTAATTAGGCCTTTAATTAAACGATTCTCCCACTGAATTATAGAAATTTTGTAGAATCAAGTCATAGACGTGGTCAAACCACGCTACAAGATTCTATCTAATTTAACTATAATATAGTGGGACAAGATCCACATCATACTAATCCTTGAGTTAGCTTTGGCTAAATCGCCCAAGACTTAGTACGATCGGTAGGTAACAATTTACCGATTACATCTCTATGCAACTCTTGTTTATAGGATTAAAATTTACATTTACATAAAAACTTGAGTTAGCTTTGGCTAAATCGCCCAAGTTTTAATATAAATGCGATTTTATCCTACCTTTCCAACGATTGGAATATGCCTATAGTTGAACTCGATCCAACCGAGTTAACTAGTTTCACTCAATCTGATTGAGTTTGTTCTCACCCAAGCCGTGATAGGCGGGACCAAGATTGTCCCTCCGTACCCTACCAAGATTAAATGTGTTGCTCTGCTTTGGCAGATTCAACAACAACAAATGATCGAGGTAGTGATAGGTATCAAAACTTGTTAGGCATTTCGAGAATGAGTTGATTTGAATTAGATCGAATCTAATCGCAAGAGAGAGGGTGTATCATATACACAAGGCTCTAATTATTTTACTCTAGCATGCATCACATACAAGCAAATAATAAAATAATTTAATTTGTGATTGGATCATGGCCCTACTACGATCTTCTCAAGCCAATGAGAAGATCGGACGGTCAACCTAGGGTTTCGCTTCTCCAAGCTTCTCCTTTGACCGCCACGTGTCGCCGGCTCCCTCCATAACTCCGTCTTCGGATGAACCGCCCACCGTCTTCATTTTGTACATTACAAAATAAGAAAGCACAGAAATAAAATAAAAGAAGCCGACTCGCAGGTCGCATACACTATACAACACGCACAACCACAAAAACGGTACGCAGACCGTAATATGAATTACAACACATTCCAATCATATTGGGTTTTTATTGGGCCATGATCATCACAAATTCATACATAATTCCAAATTATGTATTTTAAATAAATTTCTATAATTTTTCGACAATTTTACAATATTATGAGTTACACTTCCGTAACGGTCCCGCTACGCGATTTTCGGGCACGATTTCGGGACAATGCCCCTTGCGGGGTTAGGGGCAGCACCCCTACTCGCGAAATGAATTTCGCGAGTGTCCCAAAATCATCTTACAGCAACTTAAGCCGCTGTCCCGAAAAATTATAGCGAGATCTTTCCGTTTCGGAAAGTTTTTCTCGATCGGTGAAGCCTACAAGTGTCCGAACACTTGTTGCTTCGACTTCATGAGAAAAATACCCATAAATTCTATAAATTTCGAAAAATCACAGAATATAATTTGTCTTTAAATTTTGTATCTAATACAAAAAAAAACAAATTTAAACTCGTACAAGGTTCGCACGTGGCTCTGATACCACTGTTGGAAATTCTAGGCCGCAAAAACCGCTTTTTGCGTTGCGGAAACCCCAGAATCTCGGCCACGGATCCGTGCGAACTTATAAAACAAATACGAGTACGAGTTTAATATCTAGATCTACACTAGATCTACGTGATAAGGACATTACCCTTGACGCGTAGCCCTTCGCTTTCCCGCTTATCCAAGAGGCCGCCGGATCTCGTAGAGTATCAAAGTAGACACTCCTCTATATGTATCCACGCGAACAAAAGAAGATGGATCGAAACCTCGGTGTGCTAGCACCCCTATGGGTTTCGGCCAAGAGAGGGAGAGGAAGAAGAAAAATCCGGGAGAAGAAGAAGAGCCACCAAAATGAAACAAAACCCGCCTTTTGTTTCCCTTGGGTGGCCGGCCACTTAATGGCCATTAATGGCCATTAGGTGGCCGGCCATAATGGCCATTAAGTGCCATTAGGTGGCCTTCCAAATCCCCTATCAATTTGAATTCGAAATTCAAATGGGGGGGGAAAAACCAAGTCAAGTCTAACTTGAATTGGAACCAAGTCAAGTCAAACTTGATTTGGATTTAGGTCAAGTCAAACTTGCCTTTTATGGACTTTCCATATTTAGCCAAGTCAAACTTGACTTCATTTCTTCTCCCATGTTGAGTCTAACTCGAAGTGGAACCAAGTCAAGTCAAACTTGATTTGGATTTAGGTCAAGTCAAACTTGCCTTTTATGGACTTTCCATATTTAGCCAAGTCAAACTTGACTTCAATTTTTCTCCATCTATTTGTTCTTTGCGTGTGACCCTATAGGTTCTTGTAACGTTGGCAATGCTTCTAACCTCTTAGAAACATAAGCAATGAGCGGTATCTAGCAACACATCATTGCTACCCAAGTTACAAGAATGTTGAGATCCAACATCACCTTGTGACTAATAATTGTGACTCTCACAATATATGATAATGTCCCTCTATCCTTGATATCTAGATTGACTCAATTGAGGCATAGACCGTGTCATCCTCGAGTCAATCTATATCTTGAACTCCAAGTAGACTCACACTAATCAAGTGAGCTCAATATCTCATATTGACTCACTTGGGCATGGCCATGCACTTTGTGGTCTCACTCTATCAAGAATACGATATCGCTCCCGTCATATAGGAGGGATAGATCCCATCTACATCACTCACATCCCTCTCCATAATTTGTTACATACCCAGTAATCGCCTTTATAGTCCACCCATTTACGGGTGACGTTTGACGAAGCCAAAGTACGTAACTCCTTATGTAGGAATCCATGGTGACTTCAGGTCCAAGGACTAATAGTCATACTAATAGCCACATGAGAAAGTATATGACACTCATATAACGATCCATGATACTTTCTCATGGCGGGTCATTCAGTATACATTCTCCAATGCATACCCATGTGTCAACTTGATATCTCTATATCCATGACTTGTGAGATCAAGTCATCATGTTGACTCACATGCTAGTCTCTACGTATTAACATTGTCCCTGAATGTTAATACTCGACTAGGAATTATTTAGAGTAGTGTTCTCTATATCATCTCACTATCGATTCAACCAATCGATTGATATAGATAAGAACCTTCTACTCAAGGACATTATTACACTTAGCTAATTGGCACAAATACACGTAAGTATAATAACCATAAAACATGCCTTTATTAATACATAGGAATATGATACAAATTAGTCCATACAATCATTACATGATCGGCTCTAGGGCTCTCACCAACACTCCACCCATTTAGAAACATAATCAACAGCAAGTAAAATATACAAGTATCCACAAGATGCAGGAAAAGGTCCCATAAAGTCTATTCCCCAAACATCAAATATCTCACAGAAAAGCATAGTTTGTTGGGACATTTCATTTCTAGCTCCTATGTTCCCAGTTCTCTGACATCTATCACAGTTTTTATAAAATAGATATGCAACATGAAATAATGTAAGTCAATACAAACCACACTCTAAAACTTTCCTAGCTGTCCTCTGTGGTCTAAAATGTCCCCCACAAGCAGATGAATGACAAAATGTAAGAATTGAATAAAACTCATGATCAGGTATGCATCTTCTAATTATTTGATCACTACAAAACTTTCACAAGTAAGGATCATCCCACACATAAAATTTAGAATCACTTTTAAATTTATCTTTTTGAGCTTTAGTAAATTGTGCAAGAAAAATATGAGCTACTAAGAAGTTAACTAGATCTGCATACTATGGTGACTCACCATCTATCACTAGAAGGTGTTCATCTCTAAAATCATCATCAATGGTGGTAGGGGGTCCATCTCCCTCTATTCTGCTCAAATGGTCTGCCACTAGGTTCTCCTTACCACTTCTATCTCGAATTTCCAAGTCAAACTCTTGAAGTAGAAGCATCCATCTAATTAGTCTGGGCTTAGCATCTGGCTTCTTCAGAAGGTACTTTATGTTGGATCGAGAGTTACGAGAGAGGGGGGGGTGAATGTCGCAATTCGTTCGGATTTAAAAAAGAGCGGGTGCGCAGCGGAAAATAAAAGAAAACAGAACAATACAAACACAGTCGGTTTACTTGGTTCGGAGCCTGGGTCGACTCCTACTCCAAGGCCCACGGTCGTTGACCGTTTTCTGCGGGCAATTCTATAAGTTCGTAAAAGTTTACAAGACAGATAATAATAAGAATAGTTTAGTAAACTTTTAAATACAACTCTTGTTACCGACGTCCGGTGAAGATCGAAGTTCCGGAGCAGCGGGACGTCGTCGGCTTGAGTTGGCAACTTTCTGGAGCGTGTCGCGGAAGCAGAAGAGCGCAGAAGTGTCGAAGGAAATTGGTTATTGAAGAAGAGGGTCGAGGGTCCCTTATATAGGGCTGGGGGCGCCCGGGATGCTTGGGGCACCCCCCCCCCCACGTGGCTTTCGATCCGGCGATCCCTCTGGTCAAGGCTGATCTCTGCTTCTTCGGGATCACATTTGACTGGGGCACCCGACGCGCGCGGGGCGCCCGAGTTGACCGGTCAAGGCTTCATCTTCTTCGCGAGGGTGAGCTGCTGCAGCTGCCAGTGGCGTGGCACAGTGGGCGCCCGCGACACGCGGGGCGCCCGATGCGCGTGGGGCGCCCGAAACATCCGGGGCGCCCCCAAATGTGCTGCTGTCGGGGCGTTTACTTGCTCTGCTGACTTTGGGTTGACTCTGGGGCGCCCGAAACATCCGGGGCGCCCTGCTCAGCTACTGCCTCACTCCTTTGAGGCTCTCTGAGCTGCAGAAACACAGTCCTTCGGACCTGCATCCAGGGTTAGTCCAAAACAGCAATTAATAAGTTAATTTTACACAGCCTTGGCTGTCTTGGTTCTGACTTTGGGTCTCCAAAATGGAGCCCTAGGTCGAACCGACGCCTAATGTTCCCTCTAGGGGAACGCATCCTCACCTACTCCTCTCAGGAGAGTTTACCTGATGCCAACCGGATCCTCCAGTTGGACTTTTGCCCGGCAGTCCTTCGCCAGGTCTTGAGTTGCCAAGCTTCCCTTCGCTTGGTGCATAGCAGCCCTTCGCTAGGTCTTTTCTTCTGGCAGCCTTTCGCCAGTGCCTAGCATTCCTTCGCTAGGGCTTGTCCATTCTGGCAGTCCTTCTGTTAGTGATATGAGAGAAGTGTCCTAAGGCAATCGCCTTATGATGTAAACATTTATTTTAATAAATGATAATTCACTATTTGAGTGTACATGTTTTTGTGTATTTGATTGGGATCTTGAACTCATCTACTGAATGTCCGCAATACAACTCACAGCATAAGAGAATTTGTGATGGGATCACAACTAGTGATTATCTCTAATGTGCAATTGTGAAGTATTGAAATTATCCCTAGTCGATGAATTGATAAAAACGGACACTATCAATTCTGTTGAGACTAGCATGGGTTATTCTCTAATCAGCTGATTATCACTGGCTGGTGACATTGGGATGTCCGGAGATAAACATGGATGCTAGTTAAGGGAACTAGTTCATTGGAGTGACTAGCTGTAAGACTTCATATGGGAATCTACATGTAGATATGTCAATGAAGATCTTGCTGCGGCTTAAGTGCGATGTTCCTTTGACTTGCGGTGTTCAAGTCGTCTTGGTCATGGAGACTTATACTTTGACATCTCAAGCAAGCATCTCCAAGGAGGTGTGGACCCAGGATGATTGGGTATAAGCCGAAGTGCCCGAAGATGTTTGAACAGCCTACAAAGGATTCACCACTCCTTGCGAGGAGATGTATACCCAGGCCTATCGTCGAATTGTTACTCAAAGCCTCTGGCCAGAGCATATCATGTTAAGAGTGCGAGTCTCTTAAATACATGAGAGTAATTAGAAATCCAAAGGACGAGAAAGACACTACTTGGGCTAGGTGTGACGTAGTCAGCCTAGTGGGGACTGACACCATAGACCGTGTCCTGAACCAAGTGGGTATAAGGTGGTGAAGGGAATGAGGCACGATTCATTAGAGCTGCTGAAGGGTTTCAGAATAATTTCTTCTGGGGTCAAACCGTTGATCTTTCGATTAATTGGGGATCATGATGTACTACTAGGTGCCACTCATGATCGTTCTATAATTAATGGGTTAATTATAGACGGCCAACATAAATCGAAAGCCTATTTAGTCACACGCAATACGAGTAATCCGAGGGATTTAAAACGAGTTGAAAATTGGATTTTCCGATCAAGAGAAACAAGTCGAATCTGAGTTAGTCAGAGGCGCAATGGAAGCTAAAAATGGCTAAGTCTTTTGAAGGCTTTTTGGGCGAATTAAATGAGTTTAATTCGCGACCGGTTCGGGTCGATTTGGGCCGGCCAAAGAAGGTATTATCCCTCTTTGGGTGGCCGGCCAAGAGAGAGAATAAAACCAATTTAATTGGTTTAATTAATAAAATAAATCTAGTATGATTTGTTTTATAAATTATGGATAAATAAATTTGTATAAAGAAATTTATATAAATAAAATTTATAGAAATTTATTCTTTTATGGAAGATTAAAATAATCCATGAATTGGTTTATTTTAATTTTATAAAATCAATTATGAATTGATTTTTTTCCATGATAAGAAAGTTTATAAATTTCTTGTAAAATTTATTCCATAATTTAAAGAGAAGAAGAATTAGTTTTATTATAAATTAGTTTAAAATAAAACTTGGTTTAAACGGAATAATTAGTTAAGAAAATTTATAGGATAAATTTCTTATAACTAATTCCGTTTAAAGGGAGACTTAGCAAAGAGTTGCTACTATATAAAGGACCCAAAGGCTAGCCCTTTAATAACATCAATCAATTAATCAAGAGATTAATTACTCTCTCCCTCTCTCTCTTCTCTTCTCTCCTCCTCCTCTTCTCCTTCTCATTAGGGCCGGCGCCCTTCCCCTTGCTTAGGGCCGGCGCCTCCCTCTCACACCCTAGGGCCGGCGCACCCTAAGGTTGCCGTGAGCTACACGAAGAAGAAGAACCACAACAAGAAGAAGAAGAAGCGGATAGCAACTCCTCTCCTCTCGGAATTCGATTCCGTTACTTCTTGTTGGTTAGTTTCTAATTTTTCTCTTGTCCTTCTAGTTGTGCCTTCCGAGAATCTAGTAGTTCTCGTCGGCACAAAACTCGTGACTTTGCGAAGTCATCCCGAAGAGAACTCGGCGTGGACGCGAATAGAGGCGAAGCTTCCAAGGGACGCTACGGTTGGATCTCGTCCCTTACTTCGAGTTACGCGAGGTATAAAAAGTTTACCTTTCCGCAAAGTTTTATTTTATGATTATGTCAACACACCATAAGATTGCATGCAAGATACGAAGTTAAAATAATTTAGGAAATTATTTTATGCAAACTCTTCCGCTGCACGTAAAAATTTTAAATTTTACGAACTCGTATCCTTGTCGACATGCACCCGGTCCCAACACCTTCGCCAGAGCCTAGCAGCCCTTTGCTAGGGCTTTTCCTGTCTGGCAGTCCTTCGCCAGTGCCTAGCATTCCTTCGCTAGGGCTTTTCCTGTACACTCAAGAAACTTGTTAGACAACGACTAACCCTTAACTTTTGAACCCTTTTGTCAATATCAAAACACAGGTTTGACTTGGGTGCATACTGCACCAACAATCTCTCCCTTTTTGATATATGGCAACCTAGTTCAAAAAGTTAAGGAAAAATGCTGAAATTAAAAATCCTAAGTTGGATTCCCTCCCCCTGGAAGAAATCTCCCCCTAGGTTTTTCAAAAATAGGTGGTGTAAGTGAAGTACTTAGAAGATTTCATGTTTTGATAATAAGTTAGGAAATCTCTAAAGTTTTTGCTAAGTTTTTTGAAAAAACATTCTTAGTTTGGGAAACTTAGAAAATTTTCAGTTTTTGAAAAAAAAATTCAGACTTTAGAAAATATTAAGCAAAAATCATTTTAAGCAAAAAACATTAAGTTTCAAAATAGTTCAGAGTTTAGAAATAAAGCTAGAAATGATTTACCAATTTTTCAGTTCAACCCTTTTGAAGAAGATTATGAAAAAATTTTTTTAAAAATTTTGTTCCCTGTTTCTTTTCCAACTCTCCCCCTTTGACATATATCAAAAAATGCAGAAAAAAAATAAATTTTGCAATAGTTGAATAAAGCATTGGCTGTACTGAATCAAAACAAGACCTAGGTCTGGTTAACTCTTTAGGGACCTGTCTAACCCAATTAGCTACTTACTAACTGTTATAAACAGTAGGTTTGGCTAGGGTTAGTCAAGTTAAGTGAGTTGTTCAAGTTAGATTGTCTAAACTTGACACTTAACTTGATTGCTGTTCAGTTTGTATTTAGTGCCCCAACTACTGCAGATGCACTAACTTAAAGCATCTTGAGTTAAGGCAAAGACCTAAGCATCTCAACCCTTTCTAGGTTATCATTCAAAAGTACCCTAAGGTGTTTGTGAGATGCTGGCTTCTAGATCTATAGGTGCATGCAGTTCTAGGGTTAGAACCTAGGCTAAGTCCATTTCGAAAAGAGGCCTTAGTTTTTTAAGGGGGTAGTTTTTGAAATAAAACTAAAAATTTTTTTGAAAAGAACCTTTTTCAAGTTAAAGTAACAAAAAAAATTTTTAAAAGACATTTCAAGATCAATATAAAATCAAAAGTCAAAAACCGAATGATTCTATTCTACTAAGCATAACAAGTAACCAAGCCAAGCTAAGATTAACATAATTCAAGCAGAAGTCTAGTACAAGTCAACAGAAGTCAACCCTACTCAGTAGGGGTAGTCAAATGGGTACATGTCCAAGTCATCTAAGAGGAGGGACCAGGAGGATCAAATGGGCCCGGCTGCCATGCATCAAATCGTGCCATGATCTCATGGTACTGTGCATTCCAGGCTTCTCTATCGGCCGTGAGTGTACTCATAATGTTGTTGTAGTAGCCTAAGTTTGTCTCTTGGTCTTCAATATGGTTCGCTTCTACTTCTTCTCTGAAGCTCTGGACGTGCGCCTCGAGTCGTGTAACTCTCTCGTACAAGGTCGGTGGAGCGGGCTGATCTACCTCTGTTGCTAAGTCGGCAACGTCGACCTCGACCTCCTCGTCGGCAATGTCCTGTGCGGCTGGTCGGCGTCGCCAAGTCAGAACCCCGGTGCCCGAGACCTCTACACCGGCTAAAGAAAAGTTCCTAAATCCTATCTCATCGAATTCGGTCATCGTGGTAATTTCGCCGTCAGCGATGTTTCGGCCGTGGTAGTGGAGGATAGAGGTGATGACGTGGCAGAAGGGGGTGCGGCCCCGCCCCTTAGTGGATACACTAGAGGCATGTAGGATACAGTGGAAGAGGTGAAGGCCTATATCTATGTCCAAGTGGTGGATAAGGGCATAGAGAAAAAAAGTGTGAAAGGGTTTCATGGTGGCTGTGTCCCTAGTGGACAAGGGAAGGATGCAACGGACAATTACTCTCTAGAGAGCGTAGTCCTGAATTGGGAGTTGGGTAGAGTGGAACTGCCCTCCTGCAGGGTCCATGGCCTCCCCAAAGAAATAGTTGTACAAAGTGTTCAGGTCAATATGAGAGTAGGGGGCATCGAAGGGCAGGTTCCTTGGAGGGTAGCAACAGAAGATGGACTGAGATGGTCGAAGTCCCAAAAATCGATTCAGTAGGGTAGGAGTGATGCTCAAGGGCATTCCTTGAACGGTAGTGACGAAGCTCAAGTGGTCTTGCCTAACTATGTTGTTATAGAATTCTGCACATAGGGTGTTGTTGATCGAATGTGTGCAGAATACGAGGTTATCCAGTTGATAGAAGTTAATTGCGGACATTGCAACTGGACAGGATTGGGCGAAGAAATGACGGTTAAGGTAACTTGTTTTAATCGGAATGTACGAGGTTTGGGCGAATTTGTTACACAGTGCTAGGTTAGGAAACCTAGGGTCGGGACTGGGCTCGTTATCGGGGTTCGACTGAACTGCTTGGCGTTTTCTAAGTGTAGAAAAAATAAGTGATTAAGGATAAAGAAGAGACTTAAGGAATTTGCAAAAAAATATGTAATTTAAGAAAAATTAATTGCACAACTAAATTTCATACCTTGGAGGCATGGTTGAGGCAAGGGAGGGCTTAGATTCACTTGATCCACAAGAATGAGGCAAGGGGAAGAAGGAGTGTGAGATGTGATGTGTTTGAAGTGTGGGAAATGAGGGAGTCTCGGGTCCCTTTTATAGGGGTTTGAGGGGGGGGGGCGCCCGTGAGGTTCCGGGCGCCCTCTACAGGTCGTTTTGCCTCGGGCAGGGAAACGGTCTGTGGGGCCGCCCGACAGGTCACGGGCGCCCTGGCCAAGGCTGGTCAACTGCAGCTTTTGCTGCTTTGACTGGTGTGGATGACAGGTTTGTCGATAGGGGCGCCCGATAGGTCACGGGCGCCCGATAGGTCACGGGAAAGAGTAGTTGATTGCAGCCTTTTGGCTGCTTTAATCAGCGTGGGGGACAGAAGTGTATAGGGGCGCCCGACGGGTCACGGGCGCCCATGTCAAATCGGTCAAATGCAGCTATTGCTGCTTTGACTGGAGCTGGTACCTTGTCAGTGTTGTCGGGGGTGCCCGACAGGCTACGGTCGCCCTCTGTAGCAGCCTTTTGACTGCTTTGACCAGTTTTGACTGTTTGATTATGTTAATCATAGTTTGACTATGTTGACCACAGTTTAACCATGATTATAAAGGCACAAGCAAGGTGGTTTAATTTGAGCTTAATTTTCCTGTCTCACTGAATCTAGGGTTTTCAAACACGTTAACCTTAAGGTTTTTGTGAGACAGGTTTGAAGGTAAAAATTAATTTTGAAAGGAAATTTTCATTTATTTTGAAAAGTTATTTACTTTTGAAAAAAACAGAAATTTTGAAAACAAATTAAGTGTTTTGCAAAAGGATAATAAGTTTGAGAAGTAGAAGTTTTGAAAAATAGATTAGGATCTATAATTATTTGAAATTTGAGTTAGATTCGAATTTGACAAAAGTTAACTTGAATTTGAATTTCAGAAATTGGCTTCCAGGTCTTGGCGAGGCACTAGGCCTTCTTTGGCCGAAGCCTTATGGGATCATCCACCCTTTCCTTGACAAAGCCTTTTAATGAGATTTCATTTTCAAATTAAATTAGGTCATTTTCTGGTCTAACTAGCTTGGGTCTTGGATCGGTAGCTTCGGCTAGTTCCGCCAAATTGGCTTCCCTAACGTACTATCATCTCACCTCCACCCAATACTATGTTTTCAAGTTTCAAGTAATTTCGTCCTTAAATCTAAGTATTCCTTAAATCTAAGCATGGCAATTTTCAAGAAATTAAATAAACAAGCAATCAAAAAAAAATTATCTAATTATAAAAATTGTTTTGATTTTGGCTCCCCCTGGACTAAAGCCTCTATATGGGTTAGGCAAGATGTGAATCTTGTCCTTGGGAATCCAAAATTGATTTGAACCAGTTGGTTTAGTCAGGCACAGTTTTGGCACCCATGCCTGAATCTTAGGTCTTGACTGGTTCAGTACAGCAAAGTAAGATCTTTGCCGAGATTTGGTTCTATAACCAAGTCCAGATCGGTTTAGAACAGACTTCTGTTTTCCCAGAATCATGTCAAGATTCTTGGAACCAGAAGTGAATCGTTCTAAAGCTGTTCTTAAGTCCTTAACTTGAGTTTTCAGGGAGGAATTCTCTGATTCAAGTTTTTTAACTTGATCAGGGGTTCCTTCCTGAATTTTCTCAGTTAAGGAATCAGAATCAGCTCCCTTTTTCAGGAGTTTTACTTCCTGTCGGAGAGACTCGATTCGGAGTTTGGCTTTCGCCAAATCTCGGGATAGATAGGAAATAAGAGAATTCAAGTGCGATTTTGAAAAACCCGTTACCTTTATTTCGCCGTCGTCGGAGAATGTCAGCTTGCCTTCGTCCCGTTCCGAGTCTGAGTCAGTCTCGATTTGATCTGAAGCGGTCAGGGCTAGAAGATTGGACTGAGGTGCTTCTTCTTCTTCTTCTGAGGAAGACTCGTCCCAGGTGGCTTGGAGTGCCTTCTTCTTTCTGTTCTTTTTGGACTCCTTTAGACTTGGACATTCAGTCTTGTAGTGGCCCTTCTTCTTGCATTCGTAGCAGGTTACGTTGGGCTTTTGTTTGTCAGTTGCCGGTTCATCTTGTCCGTCCTTTCTTCGGCTTGTTCTTCGTGTGTTGGTTTGGTTCTTCAACTTTTTGTAGTAGTTTCGAGCTAGCCGGACCAGTTTAGATTGATCTTCTTCTTTATCTTCTATTTCTGAATCTGAGGTAGATTCAGGTTCAACTTGAGTTTTCTTCTTGGTCATCTTCCCTGTTTTCCCTGCAAAGAAGGCTATACTTTTCACGACCAAATTGGAGTTAGTCTGTTCATGCAGCTCAAGTTCAGAAAATAACTCATCTAGCTTAATTTTTGAAAGATCCCTAGAGACCTTGTATGCATCTACCATAGATGCCCACAAGGTAGTCCTAGGGAACGCGTTTAGGGCATACCTTATAAGATCACGATTTTGAACCTGGTGACCTATTGCGTGAAGACCGTTCATCAGCTCCTGGATTCTGGCGTGGAGCTGGGCTGCTGTCTCGTTATCTGCCATTTTGATAGTAAAAAGCTTGTTCAGTAGCAGGTCTCGTTTGCTGATCCTCGTATCTGAAGTTCCTTCGTGGAGCTCGATCAGTTTAGCCCATAGCTCCTTTGCGCTTTTGAAGGGTCCAACGCGGTTCAGCTCTTCTTTCGTTAGTCCGCATTGGAGAGTCTGGGTTGCTTTGGCGTCGGCTTCAATTTTACGTTTGAGGGAAGTGTCCCATTCTGAGTAGTTTTGTGGTACACCTTCAGCATTTGTGGGAATCATCAGTCCAGACTGGATGATTATCCACATATCCACCTGAGTTTTCAGATGGACCTCCATTCGACTTTTCCAGTAGGGAAAGTCTTCTCCACTGAACAGTGGAGGTCTGGCGGTGCTAAATCCTTCATGGATAGACATTTGTTACTGGAATTAAAAAGAACAAAAAAAATATTCCAAGACTTGGTCTTGGATTAGTAGTGCGGGAAGAAATAATTAAACACAAATTTCGAGGGTTGTTGCAACAACCTTAAAAAAAACTCGAACGAAAATTTTTTAAAAAAGAGAAAAAGAAATCCGAAAAAAAATTTCAAACTGGTGGTTGCACCAAGTTTGACTTCCCCGCTCTGATACCACTTGTTGGATCGAGAGTTGTGAGAGAGGGGGGGTGAATGTCGCAATTCGTTCGGATTTAAAAAAGAGCGGGTGCGCAGCGGAAAATAAAAGAAAACAAAACAATGCAAACACAGTCTGTTTACTTGGTTCGGAGCCTGGGTCGACTCCTACTCCAAGGCCCACGGTCATTGACCATTTTCTGCGGGCAATTCTATAAGTTCGTAAAAGTTTACAAGACAGATAATAATAAGAATAGTTTAGTAAACTTTTAAATACAACTCTTGTTACCGACGTCCGGTGAAGATCGAAGTTCCGGAGCAGCGGGACGTCGTCGGCTTGAGTTGGCAACTTTCTGGAGTGTGTCGCGGAAGCAGAAGAGCGCAGAAGTGTCGAAGGAAATTGGTTATTGAAGAAGAGGGTCGAGGGTCCCTTATATAGGGCTGGGGGCGCCCGGGATGCTCGGGGCGCCCCCCCCACGTGGCTTTCGATCCGGCGATCCCTCTGGTCAAGGCTGATCTCTGCTTCTTCGGGATCACATTTGACTGGGGCGCCCGACGCGCGCGGGGCGCCCGGGTTGACCGGTCAAGGCTTCATCTTCTTCGCGAGGGTGAGCTGCTGCAGCTGCCAGTGGCGTGGCACAGTGGGCGCCCGCGACACGCGGGGCGCCCGATGCGCGCGGGGCGCCCGAAATATCCGGGGCGCTCCCAAATGTGCTGCTGTCGGGGCGTTTACTTGCTCTGCTGACTTTGGGTTGACTCTGGGGCGGCCGAAACATCCGGGGTGCCCTGCTCAGCTACTGCCTCACTCCTTTGAGGCTCTCTGAGCTGCAGAAACACAGTCCTTCGGTCCTGCATCCAGGGTTAGTCCAAAACAGCAATTAATAAGTTAATTTTACACAGCCTTGGCTGTCTTGGTTCTGACTTTGGGTCTCCAAAATGGAGCCCTAGGTCGAACCGACGCCTAATGTTCCCTCTAGGGGAACGCGTCCTCACCTACTCCTCTCAGGAGAGTTTACCTGATGCCAACCGGATCCTCCAGTTGGACTTTTGCCCGGCAGTCCTTCGCCAGGTCTTGAGTTGCCAAGCTTCCCTTCGCTTAGTGCCTAGCAGCCCTTCGCTAGGTCTTTTCTTCTGGCAGCCTTTCGCCAGTGCCTAGCATTCCTTCGCTAGGGCTTGTCCATTCTGGCAGTCCTTCTCCAGAGCCTAGCAGCCCTTTGCTAGGGCTTTTCCTGTCTGGCAGTCCTTCGCCAGTGCCTAGCATTCCTTCGCTAGGGCTTTTCCTGTACACTCAAGAAACTTGTTAGACAACGACTAACCCTTAACTTTTGAACCCTTTTGTCAATATCAAAACACAGGTTTGACTTGGGTGCATACTGCACCAACACTTTAGAGCTACATGATCAGAAAACACAATAACATGAGAACATAACAAATATAATCTAAATCTATCTAAAGCAAAAAATAATAGCAAGGAGCTCTTTTTCTGTGGTAGTGTAGTTAGCTTGGGCAACATCTAGGGTCTTGGAAGTATAACAAATGGCATCAGGTGCTCCATCCACCCTCTGTGCAAGTACAGCTCCTACAGCAAAATTAGAAGCATCACACATTAATTCAAAAGATAAATTCCAATCAGGGGTCTAATAATAGGAGCTGAAGTAAGAGCCTCCCTTAATCTCTGAAAAGCTTCTTTGCATTTTTCATCAAAATAAAATTCCACATCTTTTTACAAAAGTCTGGTCAAGGGCCGAGCAATCTCACTGAAATCTCTAATAAATCTCCTGTAGAACCCTACATGGCCAAGAAAATCTTGAACATCCCATACGCATACGGGGTAAGATAAAGAAAATATAGCACTAACTTTTGCAGGATCTACCTCAATGCCTTTCTTAGAGACTATATGGCCTAAGACAATACCATGCTCTATCATGAAATGACATTTTTCAAAATTAAGAACAAGATTGGTTTCAATGCATCTATGTGTTGGTGCAGACAGCACCCATGTCGAACCTGTGTTTTGATAATGGCTAAAGGGTTCAAAAGTTAAGATATTATGTTGATCTAACATGTTCACTAAGTATACAGGAAAAGAAGTCCTAGGTACACTGGATACGAAGTCCTGGCAAGGAGCTGGTCACCGAAGACCTGCTCGGAAGGTGGGTACGAAGTCCTGGTTGAGGACTGGGCACGAAGCCCTGGCAAGGAGCTGGGCACCGAAGACCTGCTCGGAAGGTAGACACAAAGTCCTGCTCGGAAGGTGGGCACGAAGATTTGGTCAGGTGCATCGGGCAAAAGTCTAACCGGAGGAGCCGGTTGGCAAAAGGTAAACTCTCCTGATATGAGTAGGTGAGGACGCGTTCCCCGTCGAGGGGAACAGTAGGTGTTGGTTCGACCTAGGGCTCCATTTAGGAGACCCAAAGTCAAAACCAAAATAGCTAAGGCTGTATAAACCTAATACTTGATTGCTTTGTGTTGTTTTGGACTAACCCTAGATGCAGGACCGAAGGAACGTGTTTCTGCAGCTCAGAACGACTTAAAGGAGAGAGGCAGCAGCTGAGCAGGGCGCCTCGGAGGTCCCGGGCGCCCCCAAGGTCAAGGCAAAACAAGTTAAGCAAGAAAACGCTTCGGCAGCTTACTGGGAGGGCGCCCCCGTGGTATCGGGCACCCCGGACGCTCCGGGCGCCCTGCGTCCAAGCCAACGAGGCAGATAAGGTTCAAGCCAGTGAGAAGCCAGCAGACTGAGTCAACCCGGGCGCCCCCTGCTTCCCGGGCGCCCCCGTCAAAGCTCGATCCCGATTTTGGAGGGATTAGAGCTGACCGAGAGAGTTATGGATCAGAGGACACGTGGAGGGCACCCCCTGTTGGGACCGGGTGCATGTTGACAAGGATACGGGTTCGTAAAATTTTAAATTTTTACGTGCAGCGGAAGAATTAGCATAAAATAATTTCTCAAATTATTTTAACCACGTATCTAGCATGCAACCTTATGATGTGTGGACATGATCATAAATTAAAACTTTGCGGAAAAGTAAAAATTTACTTAGTACCTCGTGTAACTCGAAGTAAGGGACGAGATCCAACCATAGCGTCCCTTGGAAGCTCCGCCTCTATTCGCATCCACGCCGAGTTCTCTTCAGGATGACTTCGCAAAGTCACGAGTTTTGTGCCGACGAGAACTACTAGATTCTCTAAAGGCACAACTAGAAGATCAAGAGAGAAGAAAGGAAACTAACCACCAAGTAACGGAATCAAAATTCCAGGAAAAGAAAAGAAGGATTCGCGATCCGTTTCTTCTTCTTCGGCACCTTCTTGGCGGATGAAGCTCTCGGCCACCCTTGGGATGTGCGCCGACCCTAGGGGAGGAGAGAGAGCCAGCCCTAGAGAGAGAGTGGGCGCCGGCCCTAGAGAGAGAGAGAGAGGGCGAACTAGAGAGAGAGAGAGAGAGCTAATCTCTTGACAACTTAATTGGTTGGAATTCAAGGCTTGCCTTTGGTTCCTTTATATAGTAGCCTCTCCCTTGCCAAGTCTCCCCTTTAACGGAATTAACGGAATAAATATTCATAAGGAATTTATCTTATAAATTTTCTTATAAATTATTCCATTATGCCAAGTTTTATTATAACTAACTTTATAATAAAACAAATACATCTCTCCTTTTATTATGGAATAAAATTTGCAAGAAATTTATAAATTTTTCTTATCATGGAAAAATCAATTCATAATTAATTTTATAAAATAAAATTAAACCATTTAAATTTTATTTTAATCTCCATAAAAAGTATAAATTTATTATATAAATTTTTCTTTATCATGGAAAAATCAATTCATAATTGATTTTATAAAATAAAATAAACCAATCCATGGTTCATTTTAATTTCCATAAAAAGAATAAATTTAATATATAATAAATTTTTCTTATCATGGAAAAATCAATTTATAATTGATTTTATAAAATAAAAATAAACCATTTAAAGTTTATTTTAATTTCCAAGAAAACAAATTTATTTATCCATAATTTTATAAAACAAATCGCTCTTGATTTATTTTATAATTTAAACCAAATAAATTGGTTTCTCCCCTTTGTAGTGGCCAGCCAAACCAAGAGGGTGGACACCCACTTTGGCTAGCCAAACCAAGCCAAACCCTCGTGAATTAAACTCATTTAATTCGCCCAATAAGCCTTCAAAAGACTTAGCCATTTTAAGTTTCCGATGCGCCTCTGATAAATTCAGATTTGACTTATCTCTCTTGATTGGAAAATTCAATTTTCAACTCGTTTTAAATCCCTCGGATTACTCGTAGTGCGTGTGACTAAATAGGCTTTCGATTTATGTTGGCCGTCTATAATTAACCAATTATAGAACGATCATTAGTGGCACCTAGTAGTACATCATGACCCCCAATTAATCGAAAGATCAACGGTTGACCTCAGAAATAATTCTGAAACCCTTCAATAGCTCTAATGAATCGTGCCTCATTCCCTTCACCATCTTATACCAACTTGGTTCAGGACATGGTCTGTTTGTGTCAGTCCCCACTAGACTGACTACATCACACCTAGCCCAAGTAGTGTCTTTCTCGTCCTTTGGATTTCTAATTACTCTCATGTATTTAAGAGACTCATACTCTAAACATGATATGCTCTGGCCAGAGGCTTTGAGTAACAATCTGACGATAGGCCTGGGTATACATCTCCTCGCAAGGAGTGGTGAATCCTTTGTAGGCTGTTCAAACATCTTCGGGCACATCGGCTTATACCCAATCATCCTGGGTCCACACCTCCTTGGAGATGCTTCCTTAAGATGTTAAAGTATAAGTCTCCATGACCAAGATGACTTGAACACCGCAAGTCAAAGGAACATCGCACTTAAGCTGCAGTAAGAACTTCATTGACATATCTATATGTAGATTACCATATGAAGATTTACGGTTAGTCACTCCAATGAACTAGTTCCCTTAACTAGTATCCATGTTTATCTCCGGACATCCCAATGTCACCAGCCAGTGAGAATTAGCTGATTAGAGAATAACTCATGCTAGTCTCAACAGAATTGATAGTGTCCATTTTTATCAATTCATCGACTAGGGATATTTTCAATACTTCACAATTGCACATTTAGAGATAATCACTAGTTAAGATCCCATCACAAATTCTCTTATGCTGTGAATTGTATTGCGGACATTCAGTAGATGAGTTTAAGATCCCAATCAAATACATAAACATGTATACTCAAATAGTGAATTATCATTTATTAAAATAAATGTTTACAATCATAAGGCGATTGCCTTAGGACACTTCTCTCATATCACAAACACCCCCAACGTCTCGGGCGCCCCCAGACCTACTATAAAAGGGGCTCGACCCCTGAGGCTTCAGTATCACTTCTTCAAACGCCAATACGCTCTTCTACTCAAGCGCTCTGCCCCGGAAACTATTGGTGCAGGGAGCACCAGATCGAACCTTGTTTTGATATTGGCAAAGGATTCAAAGTTAAGGGTTGTTTGTTATCTAACAATGCTACTTGAGTGTACAGGAAAAGCCCTAGCGAAGGACTGCTAGGCCCTGGCGAAGGGCTGCCAGAAGAAAAGTCCTAGCGAAGGACAGCTAGGCCCTGGCGAAGGACTGCCAGAATGGAAAAGCCCTAGCGAAGGATTGCTAGGTCCTGGCGAAGGACTGCCAGAAGAAAAGCCCTAGCGAAGGAATGCTAGGCACTAGCGAAGGACTGCCAGACAGCAGAAGCCCTAGCAAAGGACTGCTAGGCACTGGCGAAGGACTGCCAGAAGAAAAGACCTAGCGAAGGGCAGCTAGGCACCAAGCGAAGGGCAGCTTGGTAACTCAATGTTGGGACCGGGTGCATGTCGACAAGGATACGAGTTCGTAAAATTTTAAATTTTTACGTGCAGCAGAAGAATTTGCATAAAATAATTTCCTAAATTATTTTAACTTCGTATCTAGCATGCAATCTTATGGTGTGTTGACGTAATCATAAAATAAAACTTTGCGGAAAAGTAAACTAATTTACATTATACCTCTCGTAACTCGAAGTAAGGTGTAACACCCCAAAATTTCCATTTTTAGTTCTTAAAGTCCTTAGAATTATTTAGAAATGGTTTAGAAATGTTCTAGATATTTTTAGGAATTTTTAGAGTATTTTTATGGAATTTTCTGAGTTCGTTTGGTATTTTAAAAAAAGAGAGAAAGAAAAAAGAAAGGGAAAAACGTTTAAAGGGTAGCCGGAGTTCGAACCCGCGACCACCACGAGACCAGGAGAGCGCGCGACCAGCTGGGCTAGGGTATCAAGCACAGAAAAAGAAGGAGAGACATGTATTTAAGTTGTAGTTAGGTCAATCCACCCCATAAGTATAAATAGATAATTAAGAGAGAAGTTTTATTTTCTCTCAAACCCTCTCCCTCTCCCAAGGTTGCGCCGACCCCTCTCCCTCTCCTCTCTTGTGCGCACGCCACACCAGGCCTAGAGGGCCGGCCAAGCCTTTCTCCAAGAGATCTTCCAATATTTGGAATCCCCGCGACGAGAGGAACGCGTAGGCGCGAAGAATTCTCCGAGATCTCAAGTTTCTTCCGAGCCTATACCGTAATCTTGGTTGTAAGTCCAAGATATCAATGTAAGTACTGCTCACCTGCAGTAAGAGGCGGTTTTTCCGCGAGAATTTCCTTTAAAAGTTTTTAGAAGAGATATTTCCTTTTGTTTGAGTTTTTGCATGTGATCTTAGTTCATTATATGCTTATATATGTTGATTAATACCCTATGTGAGTTTAGGGTCCAAGAAAAGCTATGAGAAAAGAAAAGAAAAGATAAAGATAAGAAAAGAAAAGGCCAAGGCCTTAAGAAATCCCCAAAAGTCAAGACTTAGGGATTTTAGCACGCAAGGTGCTCCAGAAAATGCCAAGGCATTTACAGATAAGAAAGAAAAGAAAGAAAAGCTATTTTATTTTATAAGGCCAGTACCCGGCGTCCAAGGGCGTCGTTAAAGAAATCCAGGTGTCCAATTCCAAGGTCTTGGCCCTGGTAGACCAAGGTCTGCTCTATTAGGATTGGTGGCTCGCTACCCCAACCTTTTAGGGAACGCGCATATGAGATGGTACTTACGTCTTCAGTGGATCCAAGTGATTATTATTTTCAAGTATATGCTTTAGCAAAGTTTTCTAAAGTTTAAGAAAGTTTTCAAAAGTTAAAGAATAGCTAAAGTTTCAAGTTGAGCCAAGAAAAGTAAATTGAGATTTATTATTGCTTGAGTATGCATGCTTTGAGTTATACATGTCCTTAGTTTTCTTTCAAGCATATTAGTATCTCATATGATTTTCAGTTTGATCTAGAAGCATGTTTGCACATTTCGAGATTTTGTGAGCTAGATAGTACTTACTAAGCTTTTTGCTTACTAGTTGATTTCCTCTTATTGCAGATAAAGGTAAAGGCAAGCAATTCTGAAGGAAGACGACGAGGCGGTGCTGAGTAAAGTGTGTGTGGTGGCTGATTATGGAGAGATCTTTGGCACAAGACTATTTAGTTATTTAATTCACAATGTTATAGTTCATTTGAATTTCAAGTTCTTGCTTTATGGAGTTTAGCGAACATTTAAGTTTCGGATAGTTTTACCTGCTCAATTGCTTAGAGTAAAGATTCCATGTCATTTCATTTAGCTTATATATTCTTATGTTTGCATTGGATGAGTAGAAATGTGAGTAGATGGAGATATTGATACTTTGTTAGAAAATAGACGCATGTGCCAAGATAGTATCAAATTCTCTTTGAATTAAGTTTTATTGCTTATAAATGTTTAGAAAAGTTTCATTCACATTTCATAATGCTTTAGCAAGGTTATAGAACATGTATTTGGTGTTATGTATGCATAGGAGTCAAGATTGGTACAAACTCTATTGTTAAAGTTCATTTAAACTCGAATAGCTCATTTCTTCCGCAAAAGTCCTAATTTCAAGTTTATGGATTCGTTTTGATTGGCTAAATTGTTTAGAAAACTGACATAGAGTATAGAAATGGTGTCATGATTCTATATGGCTCGAAAGTATAGGTTTGGTGGAGAGTTGAAGCAACTGCCGAAACCTGAAATTCTGATTTCAGGCCTATCAGTCGACTGATACCCGAAAGTTCAGTTGGGTGAGGCAGGTTTCAATAAGTGCCATTTTGCGAGTTTTTGAGAAAGGAAGTGTGACATGGTATCATGCATGACTACTTAAATTAGAATATCATTCTTAGATGAATTTAAAAGAAAAAAAAAGATTTCCGCATTTTTTTTGTCATGTATCTAAGTTGAGAAGTAGAGAGAGAAGTAACGATCCGTCTGAAGGTAGAGAAGGCGGGTCGCTACAGGTGGTATCAGAGCAGTTCCCATTCTCCAGCATCACACACACATCAGCATCAACCTTGCCGTCTTCAAGTAAGAAAGCTTTAAGTTTCAGTTTTTCTATTGCTCCTTTACTTAACTTCAGTATAGAGAAATGCTTAAGTACTTACTCATATGTGCATAGAACAAGGAAGCATGTTTAATCCCTTAGTATCACGGAATCATGTTTAATCCCTAGAATGGACATTAGGATACTAAGTAAGAAGATAAGTTTATACCTAGAGATGTAGTAGTGATTTCTTGTTCCTTTATGCATTATTAGATGGCGAGAAGAGGCCGAGCTCCTAATGCTAATAACAGAACTCCAATTCAAGATAACAGTGAGCCTGGCACAGAACAGCCAAACCTGATGGCAGTCATTGCTCAAATGCAAGCTCAGATTACAGAACAACAGAAGACCATCGCCACACTGATGGCGAATCAGCACCCAGTGCCCCCTACACCACCCACAGCAGGAGTGGGAACTCCAGTAGTGGCCGAAGTTCCACCCGTCCCACAGGAGACCCCTGCCGTGAACCGAAGACCAGAAGCATACCTCGTCCAGTGGCAGAGACTGAAACCTGAAAGCTTCTCAGGCACGACTAAGCCCTGGATGCCCAGGCTTGGTTCAAGACTTTAGAAAGCACAATGGAGCTTCTTTGACTGGCCAGAAGTTGAGAAGGTCAAATGTGCCTCCTTCTGCCTAACTAGAGATGCTCGTATGTGGTGGGAGCGAGTCAAGAGTAAGAAGATAGTCAACCAGATGAGCTGGGCAGATTTTGAGCACGAGTTCTATGAGGAATTTTTCCACATGAAGGTTACCAACAAGCACTTCGAGGACTTCATGGAGTTCAGACAGGGTAGCCTACCAGTGGGAGAAGCAGTCGCAAAGTTCAACAGACTAGCTCGCCTCTGCCCAGAGCTAGTCAGCACAGAGAAGGAGCGAGTCAGACTGATGCTCCGCATGCTGAACCCTGAGATAGCACTCAACGTGAACAGCGGGATGCACCGACCCCAGACCAGCGAGGAGTTGGTCAGTAGTGCTCTAATCTCAGAGCACTACCTGAATAGCATCAAGGCACAGCAAGCACAGCAGAAGCCAGTCCTGATTGAGAACAAGACAATAGGAGGCCAGAAGCCTCAGCCAAATAGCCAGAACTGGAAGAACAAGAACC
>JAGFNQ010002712.1:29359-145948 GCA_024364735.1 Boesenbergia rotunda
TGAATTTTCTTTAGAATTTCAAATTATATGGTGTATGTGTTTAGTCCCACATTGCTAAGCTATTGGAGTTGGAATGCCTTATATATCAAAGCATTCCTTCCATGCTTAGATGACTTAGGGGGCCTACACGCATGCGCGGGTTGAGCCCAAACCAGGTGGTTTCAGGGGGTCTGGGCCGGAAATCCATAAACCGGGCGCGACGCACGCGACTATCGCGCGCAGGGGGGGTGCAAATCCCCAGCCCGTGAGCCTCGCGCTTCGGGCGGCCCGGTTTGGTTTTGCACATTTCGGTTCGGTTTGATTCCTAAATAAACCAATTTGGCTTGGTTTTATTTTTTTTCCTTCTTTTATTTATTCTTTTATTTCTTTTTTTTGAGAAATCGCAGAGGCGCTGGACGCGATTCTTCACGCGAGCGCGTGCGACTCCTTGTGTCGCAACTCTTCAGATCTATAAAAGGAGAAGGGGAAGAAGCAATTCACTCACTGCTTCTTCTCTTCTGCTCCTTTCTCTCTGAGCGAGAATTTTCATTCTCTCTGAGCGATTCTCGATTCTTCTCTCTTTCGCCGTTTTCGGTTTTGGGTCTTGAGGCTTCAATTGTGCGATCTGAGGTTGCTTCCGATAGGGTTCGTCTTGGAGTGACTACGAACCGTGAGTGGTTGTCGGATCTTGAGGGGATTTTGCTAGCGAGCCTCTGCACCTTGGGCGGCAATAAATTCTCTAAAGACAGTCGGCGCGCCGACGCTTCAACCGGAGGATAACGATTTCCTAACCCTGCTTATTCATTTACTGTCTATTGCATGCTGCTGATTTTATTGGTGCAAATATATTACTGATTTTAGTGCTATATTTACAACAATTTTAGAGAATTTATTGTAAGCATCAATAGACATGATGAATAATAGGGTAGTTGGGTTTGATGAGGCTAGCGCCAGACCTGAAAGATTTTTTGGGGCAGAAACTTTAAGGCGTTGGCAACAAACATGAAGTTCTGGCTTACCACGCTAGGGGCTATTCTCTGTCATAGAAACAGATCCTCCTTCACCTGATGAAGAGGAACCTGGCCGTAGTGTGCCTTAGAGAGGTTTAAGTCAAGGGATTATCTCTGCCATGGGAAATCCTGTTGCCCTCTCAGACGCACTTTTTGATGTGTACTGCTCAACCTCTTCGGCCAAGGAATTGTGGAAATCCTTGGGATAAAAATATAACTCCGAAGATTCTGGTTAGAGAAGTACACCCGTGGCAAGTTCCTAACTTCAAATGGTTGAAGGAAAATCTGTAGTTGAGCAGACCCATGAATTTCAAGTTTTGATTCATGGTCTTGCTGAAGGAGATATGCTACTACCCGAAAAATTTCAGGTCTTGTCTATCATCGAGAAGTTGCCTCCGAGTTGGGAAGATTTTGGCATGACTCTTAAACATAGGAGAGGTCAAATCTCGTTAGAAGATTTGATGATTGCTTTAAATATCGAGGAAGAACATCGGAAGCAACATAAAGATGATAATAAGACAATACCTATGGAATTTGCTCCAAAGGCAAATGTAGTGGTCTCTTCTGACAAGAACAAATTCAAAAACCAAAAGAACAAAATGAAACCCAAACCAAAGGTTCAAAAGAAGCATGGGACTAGGCCGTGCTGGGCTTGTGGACAAGTTGGACATTTTGCCAAATTCTGTCCTGAACGGAAGGACAAGAAGAAAAACCAAGGCAATACGTCCAACACCAAGGCACAAGCAAATGTTGTGACTGCTAATGCCGACACCAGCGATAGGTTTGTTACCTTTAACCCCGGAACTAAATTTGATCTATCAACCTAATGAGTGGTTGGTTGATACAGGTGCTAATGTGCACTGTTGTGCTGATTCGCTCTGCCTTCCTTACTTATCAGGTAATTGAAGGCACTTCCGTGACCATGGGGAACCATTCTGCAGCTAGGGTGCTTGGGATAGGACAAGTTGACCTGAGGTTCACCTCTGGAAAGGTCCTGTCACTGCATGAAGTGCATCATGTTCCAGCGGTCCGTCGGAATCTGATTAGCGGGTCAAATCTAGTTCGTGTTGGTTACGAATTGAACTTTAAATGTAATAAAGTTGTAATATTACATTTAGAAACTTTATTGGAAAGGTTACCTTAATGAAGGATTATTTAAACTCAATGTAGAAAATGTAACTTTGAATAAATTTAATGATGTTGGTTGTTCTTATAACATTGAATCTTATGATGTATGGCATGATAGATTAGGACATGTTAATTTTCAAACTGTAAAAAGAATGATGAATCTTGACATGATTCCTAAGCATGCCATAAATGATAAGAAAAATACGAAATTTGTGTGCAATATAAACAGCCCCGAAAACCCTTCAAATCAGTTGATAGAAATTCTGATATTTTAGAATTAATTCATACTGATTGGTTGTGAGTTTAACGGTGTAATAACGAGAGACCATAAAAGGTATTTCATTACCTTCATTGATGATCACTCTCGTTATTGTTAAGTTTATTTGCTAAAAACCAAGGATGAAGCTTTAGATAAATTTATGGTTTTTAAATCTGAAGCCGAAAACCAAACGAATAAAACCATTAAGAGGTTAAGGTCTGATAGGGGCGGAGAGTTTACCTCGAATCTGTTTCAGAAATTTTGTCAAAATTCAGGTATAATTCACGAGGTGACTGCTCCATATAGTCCTCAATCAAATGGTGTAGCAGAACGAAAAAATCGAACCCTTGAAGATATGATCAATTCCATGTTAGGAAGTTCTGGGTTACCCAACTTCATGTGGGGGAGGCTCTATACACTGCATGTCATGTGTTAAATAGGGTCCCAATGAAGTCAAGGGATAAAAGCCCATATGAGCTTTGGAAAGGTCGGAAAACAAGTTTGAAATACCTTAAAGTGTGGGGGTGCCTTGCAAAGGTACTAGTACCTGAACACAGAAGGAAGAAACTTGGTCCAAAGACCGTAGATGGTATCTTTTTAGGTTATGCTCAAAATAGTATTGCATATAGATTTCTGATTATTAAATCAGAAATTCCTGGAATAGATGCAAATACTATTGTAGAGCTTCGCGATGCTACATTTTTTGAGGATATATTTCCTATGAAGATGAGAACACCTCAGTCCATTTCTAGTATTCCTACTAGAGATGAGCCTGCTTCCGTAGATGTCCCATTATCCGTAGTGGGTGCACCTTCCTCAAGTCACTCTAGACTAGATGAATCTAGTGAGTGTACAGAACTGAGAAGGAGCAAGAGACAACGTGTCTCTACGGATTTAGGCCAAGACTTTATCACCTATAATATAGAAGGTGACCCTGTGACATATAGAGATGCTATGGCTTCTCCTGAAGCTAAGCACTGGAAAGAGGCCACTAAAAGTGAAATGGACTCTATTATCTCTAATGCCACTTGGGAGTTAGTAGATTTACCTCCTGGTTGTACCACCATAGGATGTAAATGGGTGTTTAAGAGAAAACTAAAACCTGATGGGTCAGTAGATAAATTCAAAGCACGCCTAGTTGCTAAGGGATTCAAACAAAAAGAAGGGATTGACTATTTTGACACTTATTCTCCTGTTACCAGAATTACTACAATCCGAGTGTTAATAGCATTGGCATCCATATATCATCTTGAGGTCCATCAAATGGATGTCAAAACGGCATTCCTTAATGGTGATCTTGAAGAAGAGATATATATGGATCAGCCAGAGGGATATGTAGCTTCTGGAAGTGAGAATAAAGTCTGTAAGTTAGTTAAATCTCTATATGGTTTGAAGCAAGCCCCAAAGCAATGGCATGAAAAATTTGATAGTGCTATGCTATCGTTTGGCTTTGAAATTAATGACTCTGACAAATGTGTATATACTAAACTGAAAGGCGATAGATGTATTATTTTATGCTTATATGTAGATGATATTTTATTGTTTGCATCTGACCTTTCAATTATTAACGAGACCAAGGCTCTCTTAAGTGGTAAGTTTGATATGAAGGATATGGGTTGTGCTGATTTGATTTTAGGGCTGAAGTTGACTCGCTCAACTGATGGAATAGCAATTTCTCAGGCACACTATGTTGACAAAGTGTTGGAGAAATATGGCTATAGCCACATAAAATCTGTAGTCACACCCTATGATCCTTCAAAGACTCTCCACAAGAATAAGAGTGGCGTGGCTGTGTCTCAACTAAGATATTCCCAAATAATAGGTAGTCTAATGTATTTGGTAAATTGTTCTAGACCTGATATTTCTTTTGCTATAACGAAATTGAGCAGGTTTACCAGCTGTCCGGACAGAACGCATTGGGATGCATTAGACAGAGTACTCAGATATCTAAAAGGAACTATATCCTTGGGCTTGCAGTATGGGAGATTCCATGCAGTCCTGGAGGGATATAGTGATGCCAATTGGATAGTTGACACTGCTGAGTGTAAAGGCGTTACTGGTTATGTCTTTACACTTGGAGGCGGTGCAGTTGCTTGGAGGTCTGTTAAACAGACGATTATATCCCGTTCTACATCTGAGGCAGAATTGTGTGCTTTGGATACCACAGTAACTGAAGCAGATTGGCTTAAGGGTCTTCTGTCTGAAATTCCCTTGATGATTAAGCCAATACCTTCTATTTCAGTACACTGTGATAATCAAACAACAATAGCTCAGATTAGAAGCTCCAAGTATAACCAGAAACAGAAGAGACATGTACGAATCAGACTGAAGTCTGTTCGTGAGCTAGTGTCTCTTGGAGTGGTGTCTTTGGACTTTGTAAGTTCAAAAGACAATATTGCTGATCCACTCACAAAAGGTCTTGATTCTGAGAAAATCAAGAGATCCAGTAAGGGAATGGGACTGAGGCCTATCTTGGTTTCATCTATAGCGGCAACCCAACCTATCTGATTGGAGATCCCAAGAAGTAGGTTCAATGTGGTATAAACAAGCTATAAGGGTGAACCGTAAGCATCAAACTGATTGAGATGTAATCTCATAGTCTCTTCCCTGGATAGATGCTTGACTGCTAGTAAGGATGAACCTAGGGGCTCTTAATGAGTTCAAGGTCTTTATGACAGGATGCTTGTAGTACATCCTTGGAGAACTCACCTATGTAAGTGTAACTGTGAGGCCGCAGTGTGGGGGGTCTGGGCAACTCTCCTTAACACTTATGAAACAAGATTCGGTGGCATGGCCGTAATGCACCAACCCAGAAGGATTCAACCGTCGCCTGTGATGAGTTGTTGCCAATTGATTTTCACATATTAAAGGTTTAAGTTCAAGACTTAGTTCACTTCAAACCTGTGTGAATAAGATTGGTTCACTTAGGTGAAAATTCAAACCGGAAGGTATTTTCACTAAAAGCTCATTACGACAAAGCCTCAAGACCTGTTTTATTACTTAATTATAATTTGAAATTTGTGGGGGATTGTTGAATTTTCTTTAGAATTTCAAATTATATGGTGTATGTGTTTAGTCCCACATTGCTAAGCTATTGGAGTTGGAATGTCTTATATATCAAGGCATTCCTTCCATGCTTAGATGACTTAGGGGGGCCTACACGCATGCGCGGGTTGAGCCCAAACCAGGTGGTTTCAGGGGGTCTGGGCCGGAAATCCATAAACCGGGCGCGACGCACGCGATTATCGCGCGCAGGGGGGGTGCAAATCCCCAGCCCGTGAGCCTCGCGCTTGCGGGCGGCCCGGTTTGGTTTTGCACATTTCGGTTCGGTTTGATTCCTAAATAAACCAATTTGGCTTGGTTTTATTTTTTTTCCTTCCTTTTATTTATTCTTTTATTTTCTTTTTTTTGAGAAATCGCAGAGGCGCTGGACGCGATTCTTCACGCGAGCGCGTGCGACTCCTTGTGTCGCAACTCTTCAGATCTATAAAAGGAGAAGGGGAAGAAGCAATTCACTCACTGCTTCTTCTCTTCTGCTCCTTTCTCTCTGAGCGAGAATTTCCATTCTCTCTGAGCGATTCTCGATTCTTCTCTCTTTCGCCGTTTTCGGTTTTGGGTCTTGAGGCTTCAATTGTGCGATCTGAGGTTGCTTCCGAATACGGTGTTCGTCTTGGAGTGCACCTACGAACGACGTGAGTGGTTGTCGGATCTTGAGGGGATTTTGCCAGCGAGCCTCTGCACCTTGGGCGGCAATAAATTCTCTAAAGACAGTCGGCGCGCCGACGCTTCAACCGGAGGATAACGATTTCCTAACCCTGCTTATTCATTTACTGTCTATTGCATGCTGCCTGATTTTATTGGTGCAAATATATTACTGATTTTAGTGCTATATTTACAACACTCACCTCTTTCATTCAAGGTTCCACCCCACATAGCTCAATCTGAATCATGATTTTGATACCACTTGTTAGATAAAAAAATTCATATATCTCTATAAAGGTATGATATTGTTCACTTTGGATCTAAATCCTCATGATTTTATTTTTGAATTCTACTCAAAAGATCTCATACCAATGGAGATATTTTTCATCTTTTGAATTTATTATATTTTTTAATGTATTTCTAATGTAGGACTTTAATTATATTTCTAATATTAGCTGATTTTACTGTACTCCTCTGACTATGAACATTACTTTAGTATAAAGTAATAGATAAGTGTGTGTTCGTGTTAT
This sequence comes from Boesenbergia rotunda, assembly GCA_024364735.1. Taxonomy (NCBI): domain Eukaryota; kingdom Viridiplantae; phylum Streptophyta; class Magnoliopsida; order Zingiberales; family Zingiberaceae; genus Boesenbergia; species Boesenbergia rotunda. The sequence goes on from JAGFNQ010002712.1 coordinate 35,968, forward strand.
TATTGAGAAACAATAATTATTTTCTTTATAAAAATGGTGTTTGCTATGGAACTATTGAAATATGCAATAGTAAAAAACCGAACAACTCAAAGATGTAATATGGACAATGTCTATTTTTTGGCATTGTCATTTAGGTCAAGTAAATGAGAATTAGATATCCAAAGTGCATAAAAAGGGATACATAAACTTATTTGATTATGAATCATATGCGATAGCAAGATGACCAAATCACTCTTTAGTGGAAAAGTTGAGTAAGCCAAAGCTTATATTGGACATAATACATTCGGCTGTATGCAGTCAATGTCCACACGCGCATATGTAGGCTTTGTCTACTTCACAACCTTCAACATGTTATGGTTATGTGTTTTTGATGTAACACAAGTCTAAAGTTTTTAAAAAGCTCGAAGATTGCAACTTCAAGTAGAGAAATAGTTTGACAAGAGCATTAAGGCATTTTAATAGGATCGGGATAGTCATGGCCCACTCAAAGGAGCATCAATTTAAGAACTCTTCTTAATTATGAATTTCTGAAGGAATTTTAGGGATTTAATTTGAGGGTAATTCAGTAAATAGCAAACAACAAAGTATATACAGGAATGATTTTTTTATTTGATAGATCATCTGATATAACACAAGTCACAACACACAACACTCTTAAATATAACACTTAACACATAAAATTATAAAATAACTTTCATAAACTGCACAAACTGTAAAATAACTTTCATGAGGTCCATAAACTGCATACGATCTCTAAAATGTAGTTCATGAGCATATCATGATTTTAACCAAGTTGTTGCTTCTTAGCCACTTTTGTCATCGACCACGTCTTCAATTGATTTGTTATCAAGCATATTGAAATCAACTGAGTTGCCTTCAGTTTCTATTATGTATAAATTTACTAAAGTGATTGTCGATCAAATCAGTCATGTGATATACGCTCGTATTTATTAAACTCACTCCTCTCATATTTTACATTCTTTATGTCCAAAAAAGCTCACTAGTCACTTCGACTCATTACTCAGTCATACTTTGGAGGAGTTCTAGAATTGATTCTTTCACAAGCCACAGAGCTTCTATCTGAGACTGTAGCACAGCAGTGCCTTTCATATGTTACTTAGTGCTTAGATTTTGATCTACAAATGACAGTGATCTTAGTCTATAATACTCAAGTGTCTATCTCATTTAAAGTGATCTTATCTAAACAATATCTTTTCCTCTGATAATTAATACTGATACATATCATCTAGTGCAGTGGTAGGACAATGACCTCAACTAAGAGCATAGATTTGTTTAATTAACTCAAAAATATGAGTTTTGTTCCTGTTGGAACAGCTATACAGGGAGGGAAGGGATTGTACCATATCCATCATATATTCTATTAAAGTTTAGGATTTAAAATTTAGATCTAAAGCAAAAACAAACCATCCTTCTTCCCTCAAGAGGAACTTTATCCTCATCTATTTAATTGTTTTTTTTTTAAAGAAAACAAGATTTATAAACTGTACTATATCTATTGTCTTAATTAACTTGTAGAATAAGTAAGAAGACCATGTTTGAATTCCACTAACATGAATATTTTCAAGATCGTGCATAAATTGTACTTTAAATTTATCCGGTAAACGCAGGAAGACCTCAGTTACTATTGCCACATTGACTGTTATCAGGGGAGACCCTTGGGTGGGCAGGCAGGGCACCTAGGGCTCCATTTTGGTGGGGTCCAATTAATTTATTTTAATATATTATACTATGACAAAAATTATTAATAATTAGATGGTCAGCCCAATTTAATTGGATATATATAGAGTTTAGTATCCTATGCGATCGCGACGCTCGATCTTAATTAATTTATCAATCGATTTGACGTCTCCAATCAATTAGTGAATCGATTGAGGTGTCTCATGATCGAGATGTCTATGCACGCCTGGCCACCCAGCGTCGGCGACCTTCGATGCTAGCTCGACCCAAACTATAACTCGGATGGATTGGTGAACCTAAGGGGGAAAGGAATTGGATTTCGGCCAAATTACAGTCAGAATCTGATCGTATTTGATTGCGACGCTATGTCTCGAATCGATTTGAAGTGTCATGATGTGCCTCAATCAATTGAGGCTTGGTGCCTCAATGGATTGAGGCATACACCCAATCGAGGTGCCAATCGATTCACCAATCGATTAGGAGACGGGCGTGCACGGACATGCGGGGTAAGACACATAGTGTGTGTGTGTATATATAGTTCTGATATGTTGCGCAATACTTTTGTGCGCTACTGTGTGTGACACCCGACCATAATCGATTCACCAATCGATTGACGACTCCATTCGATTGGTGAATTGATTGATGGAGTCATAGATCACGAAAAGCTTGTACGTGTCTGGCTGCCCAGCGCTGGTGACCTCCGGCCGCCTAGTCTGGCCTAAACTATAACCCAGGGAAAAAAATGAACCCTAGGAGGAATGAGACTAAATTTTGATCGGATTACAGTCGGAATCCAGTACAATACTATGTCTTGAATCAATTCCCTAATCGATTTCAGTTGTGATATCGATTAATACAAGCTCCCTTCCCCAATCAAAAAGCCCTCAATCGATTGGGGGCTTAAAAGAGAAGCCGATTGAGGGCTTAAAAGAGAAACCCCCAATTGATTGGGGGCTGCCGCATGCATGCATGTACATGCCCCAATTGATTGCACCTCGAACAATCGATTGAGGCCAGATTGAGACTTGGTCTCAATCGATTGAGGCTTGTACCTAATCGAGGCCCCAATAAATTGATTGATCGTCTAAATCGATTCACCAATCGATTAAAAGACGGGCACACATAAGTACATGGGGTAAGGTGCGCAGTATATCATTTATCAACTGAAAATTCTATTTCGAAAAGTGAAAACACACATACACAAATTTGGGGTAAAAAAGGCTATAGCCCAGCTTTGATTCGTCTCTGCCTCGAAAGTCCAAGCCGCCACCTCTAGATTTATTCTTGTTGGAGTCATCTTCCACTATAGGAGCTTTCTCTTCTCATGCTTTCTCTAATTTTGCCTATGTTTTCTTGGTTTTCAAGGCGGCAACAGCTCTTGCTTCTCTGATTTTACTACTGCTTCTTTTGTCTTTGGAGCGAGATGACTAAATCATCGGTGGTGAGGTATTGTCATTCTTTACTTTCCCCTACTTGATCAATGCTCTTCTTGCCATTCTCAACGCTTTGTCGTTTGGCAGCTACACAAAGAAACTCGACTCTACGTGGAAAAAGATATATTGAAGGATATCTTATTTGACGATATAATTGATGATTTTACTTTTAAAAACATATGAAGAGTGCATTTAAAATAATATTGATGGTTAAATAAGTTACTTTGAGAAATTATATAAAATATCTATAGTTTCTTCAATTATATTTTTTAGTTTAATGACATTCAATTAGTTTTTTAATATGAATTTGACTTTTCAAATTAATGCAAAAGGAAAGACTTAAATGGTCAAATTCATAGCTTCATCTGTCTAATTGTTCTCCGGACCACCCCTGAGTGTTATATGTTCTCAGAGTTTTTAAGTGTTTAAAGGTTTGTTTGGGGGTAGTGAAATGGATTGGTCATTGTTTCTAAAGTTTTTTTTTAATTCCATATCAATTAGTTAGTAATTCAGTCATGACTTAATTTTAACTGCAAGTTAAATTCTTATATTTGATAATAATTTCTTGAGTATTTGATACAATCATAAGTAGTTAAACACGAAGGGAATTCGTTTTTTTTTTCATTGTTATTTATCTCTAAATCTAGTGCAACCAATAACGCTAATTTGTCCTCCTTTATTGAGAAAGGTGTACAAAATTATGATGAAAATAAAAAAAAAACCTTTAATCATCCATATCGTTAAACTTAATTATTCATATAGTTAATAGGATTATTTTTTATATAATCTAGATATCAATATCTTGGGCTCAATTAATTTTGGAAGTAGATGGTCTTCCCCAATTCGTGCATCAGTAAATCCAAAAATACAAACGGATCCATGCTTAATGGTAAATATCTTAGATTTTTTATTTTGAAGAAAATACATTACAGTGCATGGTAGAATATCTCTGTTTTAAATGATCAAGCGAGTGTTTACTACCTAGATATGTTATTTCGAAGGTGAGGATTGAGAGGTATGGTGGGATGATAAAAAGATGATTTGTTTATCTCAATATTTTCGTTAATTCATTTCAAGATTAATACAGAAGAGAAAAATAATGAGAATTATTTGTTAAATACCGAAATTAAAGGGTTTAAGAGGTAAAATTTGAAACATATGGGCCTTGTTTGGATTAATCAAACTTAGAGGGCTTTATTGTAAAAAGATAAATCATTATTTAAAACCCTTATAAGCCCTAACTTCCCCTCATCTCCCGATCAGTTTCCTCTCCGCCTCGACTCTTCCCCGAGCAGTTCCGCGACTACCGACCGCCGCCAGCCCTAGCCTCTCCCTTCTCCTTCTTCTCGGCACGCACGAGCAGAGCATCACAGCCCGCACACACCGAGCCCTAGCCGTCGCCTCTCCCTCGCGACAGCCACCGCCGAACCCTAGCCGAGCGCCCCTCTCCTGAACGCGCGACAACCGCCGATCGCCGCCTAGTCGCCGAAGTCGACCTCTTCACGCGAGCCTTCTCTGCAACCTATCATCGCCAAACCCTAGGCAGACGATCTAGGTAAGGGTTTCTTTTGGGTGGATTGGCTGCGATAGAATGAATTATGGGATGTTTTGTGTTTGCGTTGGAATTCTAGCTTACACAACTTCTGTGTGTTGCTCCGACGGCCAAGAACGAGCAGTAGGGTGGTTTGAAATGTAATAGTAGTTCTGTTTGGTTTTTAGTTAGCTATTGTTTTGGTTTGTAAGCTATAATGAATAATTAGGATTTAATTTGTGTAGCTATGATTTGATCTTTGGTTACAGTTTGAGCACTGATCAATTTTTGGGTGAATTAGTCTTGATTCTGGATCAAGAAGTTTTGGTAGGATGCTAAACACGATATCAATGCGATTGTAGTATAGTGTTGTGTTGGAGTTCTGCTGTGGGGGTGCTATTTTAGAGTGTGGTGTTCTGTTTTGACAGGATGAGATTGTAAAACCCTCAACCATGAAGTTCTTTCATGGAGGGGTATGTTGCAGAGGTATTGTTATGGGATGGTAACAAGTAGCCTTGTATTGGACCCTTGTGATATTCGTTACCGTGAGGCATAGGTTAAGAAAGAACCTATAGTTGTTTGGATTTATTTAAATATATGTTCTAATTAGGATTTATCCTACTCATGTTTAGTATTTTGTTTAGCTAAGAGATTTCATTGTATGAATAGCTAAACTTAATTATTTATACAAGACCTTGATTTGGAACTCGTTCGGTTGATCATGGGAAATTTATTTCGGTCACGTTCTTTAATAAAAGGCGGGTACTTCTCCTTTGTACTCGAGTAGTTCATTTTACCTTTAAAGCATGACTATTTTATGTTTAGTAGGTTGCTTGACCTTATTCTTTGTTATTTGTTATTTTAACATCGCCGTTGATACTTATTCTTCGTTGATCTTCGAGTATTCAAAAATTCGTTTCTGTACAGTCCTCTGTTGGTTTTCTATTCTGTAAAGTGTCACTTGTACGCGAGTACTTAAAAGTCCATTAAAGACAGATAGGTTTATTTGGCATTAGAAATTTCCTACCTAGTAGTGTAGGTGCATAATCGTTGGTTTTCGATTTTCGGTTGGATGTATTGATGCATCGTTTACTTGTTGGATTTTGGTTGCATCGTTGATTTCTCCGGTTGTTCGTGCATCTTGTAGCATGCACCATATCTGCACATTGTATACTAACGACTGTTGGGCTTCCATATGGTTAAGCCGTCATTAGTCATTTTGTTGCTCTATTCACTCAACCACTTGTTGTCGTGGTAGTTGTTAGAGTGCGAGCATCTATCCTGTTATGCCACACATGTTACAGTTGTAGGCAAACAGTGACACCCTCACCGTTGTTTTCGAGGGATACTAGAGCTGTTCGTGGCTCCCCCTATGTATCGGGGTTTTTGGAGTAGTTGGCTCCCCAGCATCCTGTTTACTCAACCACACCTTCTGTGGTATTTGTTGTTGGAGTGCGTATAGTTGTCACAGCCCTACCCACTCAGTCACACAGATGTGATGTGTTGGCGGCTTGACTGGCGTCAGGGGTGACACATGTCATTGCATCATGTGCATACGTATTTCATTTATGCATTTTCCTGTGATTGTTGCATTTATATGAGCTATGCTTGTTGCACTTGATTGACATGCATGTATATCTTGGTTTTATTATTATTGTGTTGTTTTATATATGCTTAGTTGTTATTCGAATTTTATACCATGTCGTTTTACATATGTTATGGATGATTAGGATTCTTATATTTCTTATGGACTGTACTCTTTTGATTCTCTACTAGTTGTCCTTTATTATGTCATGCTTATTGTCTACTCATATACCCGCAAAGTCTACCCGGACTCACCACCGCTACCTCCCATTTTTGTTTCAGGTAGCAGGTAGATATTTTGCTTGGAGCCAGGAGATGATTCAGTTGCCAGCCCCTCAGTCCCTCAGTCCCACCGTGTCGGTTTGGGTTGGTTTGATTTAGTGTCTGATTTATTTCCGCAGTTATTTTTATTTGTCAAGTATCGGTTTGGTTTTGTCGTTATTACTGGTATGTAGACTTTCTTTATGTTAATGATGGTTGAGTCATCCATTTATTTTGTTTCGATATAAACTGCGTGGATGTGTGTTTTATTTATTATTGTGATGCCAGCCGCTTGTGGCTGAGCTATATTTATGGTGTGTTATGTATTTATGTCCCAACTTGTCTGTTGTACAGGGGTGATGCTGCCCGATTTTCGAGTATGTATGTGCCTCTGGGGGCGTGACATTATTAGTCTGGATATTATGGTTAGTACGTGAGGACGACAAGTATACTGACCTTATCAAGTTTTGATCTCCAAATCTCAAGATAATAATATTGTATGTGTTAACTATTAATCTATCCGGTGAAGAAATTAGGAGGTGTTGAGGATCGGTGCGTACGACTAGAGGGGGTGAATAGTCGATCACCTACTTCAATCGCGGTTTTCTTCCTACACGTTGTTAGTGCGTAAGTGGAATAATAAATAACTAAAACTAACAACTAGAAGAGACAAACTAATTTACGTGGTTCAGAGATGAAGCTCATACTCCACGACAGTCCGTAAGGTGAACAATCCCGATCCTTTGGTGGATGAGTCTCCGGAAGACCCCCGGCTAGCTCGTGTAGTTCCTTGGAGAAACCTCGTCACAACCCGCAACATTCACCTGAGCACTTAGACTACTAATTTGTCAACCCTAGCCACCCAAACCGAGCTCCCTTAAGTAGTGCTCATGGATGAACTAGCTGTTACCAGTCGATTGATGTAACATCAGTCGACTGATTCCAACTGAATCCTAATATTATAGTCTAACGTTCGAATTTCAGCCGACACCAGTACAATATGTGAATTCTTTAGGATAGAGGGCAAAAATAAATCTATGAGGGTTAATTAGGGCCAAAATGAAATATGTGAATTCTTTTGGATATTTTTCCACTACAATATGTAAGCCGAGGTGGAAAAGATAAGAATAAGAAGAGCTTTCTGCTTGACTTAGATGCAATTTCGCATCACCATTTGTCTCCTCAATTATAATGTTAGGGAATCTTGTCTCACTCTTTTTTGTCATTTCTCTTATTTAGGGCATTCTTCATCGATCCTCGTATCCTCATACTTTATAACAAACTAGCTTAGTTCGTCTTTAAACCTTTTTATATATTCTCTTTTACGAAAAGTCTTTGGATGGACTTGCTTTGTTCGTCTAGAATATAATTTATGCACACGAAAAGACTAATATCCAGAATATTTATTTTTATTGAGATTCAATTTTTGATTTTTGATTTATACTTTTAAATATTTTACAGCTATATCATAGTGTAACTCTAATTCTCTTATTTATTCTCTTAAAAGGGAGAAAAAATTGTAATGGACCTATAAAAGCAGAAAAAATAGACTATCCAAGGATAATCATTGACAAAGATGATAAAGTATTTGAAATCAAAGGAAAACAAATGATTATTAACGAGGTTAAGTAACATTAAACATCGGATGACTGATCTAATTTTATAGGAATTTTTCATCGATCGCTAGAGTAAATCAAGAAGAGCTCATGGTAGGCGGTCCAGAAGCACCAAGGCCCAAGGTTCATGCTCCATTTGAAAGAAAAATTCTTACATAGATATTTAGGATGACAATTAATCATCATTCCATTGTATCATAGCTCCGAGGCTCCATTAAAGGTAAAATAAACTAAACAAAGGGTGTAGAAGTAAAATAACTATGTAAAAATAGTCATTTATCTTATTAATATATGTTTAATTTGGAGATTTGAAAGAGTGAGGATCATCTCCATCAAAGATTAGAACAAAAAGGATGATTCCTCTCACAGATTGACGCAGTTGATAATAAGTATTTGTTTGAATATGCTTTGGGATCAATTTTAAGAGAGTACAAAATGTTTCATTTAGTGCCTGACTTGTCTAATACAAATGATTACTGTGCTAGAGCAAAATAGCCCTCGTGCTTTACCTATATGTATCATGCAGTGGGATCGATGGTATTGGTCATTTGGAGTGAGCGATATTACCTTTTGCTCCAAAAGAAAGAAGATGCGATATCACCTTTTGAGAGCATGGATATAATTAGGAGAATTAGGTAAATATATAGGAGATAGTTTCATATCAATCTGAGGTTGTTTGGTCTATCTACCAGTTCGTTTAGTCCTCAGCTGACTTTGGGCAAAATTGGCTAATGGACCAAACGAACCGGCTGATGGACCAAACATCATCTCGGATTTATATAAAACTAACACCTATATTTTATTCTAATTCTCTTGATTATATCCATGTTTTCAAATATCAATTTGATTCAATATATTGAGGATAATAATTTTTTGAGCACGAATTCGATTTTTTGAAAAATTTAAGTCATGTTCAAAAAATCACTACTCTTAATATATTGAGTCAATTGATATTTGAAAGCATGGATATAATCAAGAGAATTGGATGAATACATAGGAGATAGTTTCATATCAATTCGAGGTCATTTGGTCCATCTACCGGTTCGTTTAGTCCATCAACAGACTTTGGACAAAACCGACTGATGGACCAAACTAACCGGTTGATGGACCAAACGACCACAGATTGATATGAAACTACTCTTATATTTTAATATAATTCTCCTGATTACATTCATGCCCTCAAACATCAATTTGACTCAATATATTGACAGTAGTGATTTTTTGAACACGAATTTGATTGTTCGAAAAATCTAATTCATGTTAAAAAATCATTACTCTCAATATATTAGATTAAATTGATGTTTAAGAGTATGAATATAATCAAAAGAATTAGACTAACATATAGAAGATAGTTTCATATCAATCCGAGGTCTTTTGGTCCATCAGCCAATTCATTTGGTCAATTAGTCGGTTTTTCCAAAATTGATTGATAGACCAAACAAACAAGTAGATGAAACAAACGATCTCGGATTGATATGAAACTACCTCTTATGTATTCATCTAATTCTCCTGATTATATCCATGCACTTAAACATTAATTTGACTGAATATATTGAGAGTAGTGATTTTTTGAACATGAATTTAATTTTTTAAATTTTCAAACAATCAAATTCATGTTTAAAAAACTCACTACTCTTAATATATTGAGTCAAATTGATGTTTAAGGGCATGTGTCACGCCCCGGAGATGAGTCACTGGTCCAATATACAATTAAACAACATCTCCCCTTACAATGGACAATATGAGATATTTATACATACACACACGCAAGATATAACCTCTGGCCTCAAACAAAAATATAACGGTCAATCTCAGCTGGAGCATATAATAGAAAATGCATACATAGCAATAAAATCCCATAAGACTTACCTGATCTACCATCCGAGCAGACACACAATAAAACAAGTCCAATAAAGGACTCACAAATACAATCCACGTGTCAATACAACACAATACAAGCCTACGACGCAAAAACAAATACAGTGTATGAATTATGCTACACTAGAATGAATAAACAAAGCGGAAACCCAAAGACAGAGTCGTCGAAGCCTGGGACTGGCAACTAGGCTCTCCCGGCAGACATCAACTTGAAAATAAAAATATAGTGAACAGTGGTGTGTCCAAGCAGACTCTGCAGGCATAGAGATGTATATGTATGACAAATAAATAACTATACAAACTATAAAGAAACAACATGATACAGTTTTAAGGGAATATAAGAATATGTAAAACTGAAAGTACTGAATGGATATACATACCATAATCTATCTATCCTGCGGGGTGGTGCAATCAACCCCTAGGTATCATCAATTACAAAAGATAATCCAATGTGTAAACTGTCCCTTGTATGTGCATGTCAAACATATGCAGCAAATACAAACAAATGCAATCTCATGCATCATGAATATGATGCAATGACATGGTCATCCCTAACACTAGTCAAGCCACCGAGACATGTCATATGTGTCGGCCGAGTGGGTAGGGTTGTGACACTGTACACACTCTACCATAACTACTCATGAGTGACTGAGTGGAAAGGATGCTGGTGGAGTAAACACTCCGCCCCCATGTCAAAATGAGGGAGATATCTCTCTCATCTTCTCAGGTCACTAAAAAGAGAAGGGATCCCTGTCTGCTACCACGCTCCGGAAGCACTACCCATGAACGGTCAAGCGGAGCAGCACAGAGCAATTGTACACACCCAACGGTATTTACTAACCTATGAGTGATTGTGTGTGCAGATCATGTAACCGACGACGGACTCAGACCACAAGGGAGTCGATGATCACCAGCATGCAACAATGCATGGATGGTGCATGACTCTAACACATACAACACCCACCAAGCTATCATACATAACTTAACCTAACATGCATAGGTCGAACACATCTATCATAATCTAACTATCATACATCTAGGTACACATGCAAGTACAACTAGAAATCAAGCAACGTAGATATAAAGTGACATGCCACTATATCTACGTACGCATGCACACGTAAATACTATACAGAATCAGATGTTAAATAAAAAGACTATATAGACAGGAATTAGATCATCTCCAAGATCAAGCAATAAGTATCAAGCAGGATATCAACAGTAGCAAATATAAGATAATAAAACCTACTACAACAAACATAAGCAGGTCATGCATAAAGATAAAGTGGAACTAAAGAAGGTAAGCAAGAAGCACCTGCTTCAAAGTAGAGAAGTTTGTATACGTAGAAAACCCCTGTCCAATAATTAGCAACAAATCAGGGCCCTGTATCAAAAGTTATAATTTTAGCTATCATACCAATTAGTAAGTAGCTATACAGATCCCTAAATTGTATTAGGGTTGACCTAATTATCATATTTCATTTAATTACATCTAATTAAACGATTAACCCATACTGGTTTAGAATTAAGTTTCGAATTTAGGTTTAGTCTAAGTTATAACTCGAATCCAACCCGCCAACACTAGATCCCAGTCCATAACTCATTCCATCAGATAATCCAAATATAATCCTACTCTAGCAATATAGCTCATGGTAAGGAAAAGAGAACCCAGGACTTACAACCAGTATCAAAATCCTCCTGACACAAGGGAAGATGAGCCCAACTCCCATCAAGGGATACATTACATGATCAGAAACTATAATCCGAATTGAGTTTTCTCCAACAAAACTCTATAGATCAGACAACCACTAATCTGGTACAAGATACAATAGCTTCATCCAAGGACAAAACTAGTCCAATTCTTAAAGCCAGACCTTTACAGATCAAACCGAATCAAACTATGATTAGAGCAGAAACATTTCCAACATAGATCAATCCCTAAACACAATCCTATATTATAATCAAATAATAACTACTCCCTAAGCTCCATAGCTCACGACGAGGATGGGAAACAAAGAATAGAAACCTCAATACACTATACTAAGCTAACGCAAACAACAAAACCTTACTGATCAGAACAGAGATGAATTCTGACATATAAAACTAGATCCGATTAGCTGAAACTCTACTGATCAAACAGTGAATAAAACCCATCAATTCGATTCAAAACTCAAAATCTAAAATTGGAATTACAACTTATCAATTCACCTAATCAATTTACAAAACCCACCTTCATAGATCTAACCAGTTCAAGATTCCACAGATCGGAAACAACAAAAACACAAGCTACATAATTCAATTCATACAATGTACACTAAGCAAGGTTGTGCTCACCTGATTTCTACTCAACGACCAACAAGCTGCTCCGATCCGACGATCACCGCAATAGGGCAACAATTTGCAGCACCCGATCCAACTGGTCAGCCCCTTAAAGTATCTGTATCACAAATCTCTTATCTCATTCCAAGAAAAGTCTCACTCAAATCTCCATTTCACCCAGATTTTGAAGAGCTATGATTAGGAAGTTTGAGTTACATACCGCAATCTACTAAGATTGCCAACAATGACCGGTAAGAGGAAACAACAACTGGAACCCTCATCTTACCTTCTAGTGGATAGTGACGGAGAAAAACTCAGCTGGAAAAGAAGTGATGACACGCAATTCACTTCGAGGCACTCCACAACAAGGCGACTAGGTTGCCAGAGGAGTGACTCCACGCGAAGTATAGCAGCTCGCTCTCAGTCTCTCGTGAGGAAGAAGAAAAGGAGATGGGAACGATGGAGCCTCGATCAGGGGCGAGATGCGATTTGGGCGGGATTTTAGTGGAGGATGCGAAGAAGGAAGTGTAAAGGGGCGGAAGTAGCGAGGAAAAGGAGTTTGCTCATATAAGGGATGACATTTTTGCATTTAACCCCTTCTACTTTAAGAATTCCAACATCCACCCTTAATTTAGGGTTACTTTAGCAACTAAGCTCCCACTATTTTGCCAAATACCCCTACAACCCCAAATTTTTAGGTTTTAAGCTAAACCCCCCCCCCTTCAACTTAGTTTATCACAACCCCAACCTTAGGTTTCAAAAATTTCTCCATCCCTATTTTGTCGTATTAAACAGTATGGATATAATCAAGAGAATTAGACTAAAATATAGGAGTTAATTTTAGTATATCAGCCGGTTCGTTTGGTCCATTAACTGGTTTTGGGCAAAATCTGTTGATGCAGTCTGGCCCTGATTGTTGTTTTGGTGTTGACAACGATTTTTGTTTAGGAGGATGACTATGATGATTGAGTCCTGATCGAGGATTAGGCATGATATGGAAAATCCTAACCTGGGAGGTTAGGTGTGATGATTATGATGATTATGATTAAGTCCTGATCGAGGATTAGGCATGATATGGAAAATCCTAACCTGGGAGGTTAGGTGTGGAAATCCTAGCTTGGAGGGCTAGGTGTTGGAAAATCCTAACCTGGAGGGTTAGGTGTTGAAAGTCCTAGTCTGGGAGGCTAGGTGTTGGAAAAGTCCTAATTCGGAAGGGTTGGGTGAAAAGTCCTAGCTTGGAGGGCTAGGTGAAAAGTCCTAACCTGGAGGGTTAGGTGCAAATTCCTATCCTGGAGAATTAGGTGAAAAAGTCCTGGCTTAGAGGGTCAGGTGCCTAGCTTGGAGGGCTAGGTTGGATGATGTTCTAACTCGGAAGAGTTGGGTGAAAAGTCCTAGCTTGGAGGGCTAGGTGAAAAGTCCTAGCTTGGAGGGCTAGGTGAAAAGTCCTAACTTGGAGGGTTAGGTGCAAATTCCCAACTTGGAGAGTTAGATGGAAAAATCCTTAGCTTGGAGGGCTAAGGTGGATGAATTCCTAGCTTGGAGGGCTAGGGTTAAGTCACTGGATCGGTCTGGTGACCGATCAGGGACATTGGCACGCTGCTCCTTAGTAGATCGGTCTGGTGACCGATCCAGCTATGTCTGATCGGACTGGTGACCGATCAGGGAGCGCACAGTGAGATTAAGAATCTACTGTGTGGCTCCTGATCGGACTGGTGACCGATCAGGGAGCAGGCTGCTTCCTTGCTGTCTTGCTTCTGATCGGTCTGGTGACCGATCAGGGAGCAAACGGTGAGTGAGTTCCCTTGCTGATCAAAGTCTTGGATCGGTCTGGGGACCGATCAGGGATCTTGGATTTGATTAAAAAGTAACTGTTCATCTTGCCTGATCGATCTGGGTGACCGATCAGGATCCATTCTGATCGATCTGGTGACCGATCAGGCTTCACCCTGATCGGTCTGGTGACCGATCAGGCTTCACCCTGATCGGTCTGGTGACCGATCAGGCGTGTATAGCTGCAAGAGCTGGGAATCCCAGCGAAGCAGTGGATCGGTCTGGTGATCGATCCACACACCCTGGATCGGTCTGGTGACCGATCACTTTAATTCAAATTTCACTGTCAGACGTGGTCAGAGCGTCTGATCGTATCCGATTTGCTGATGTATATTCCTGAGATTTGATATGCTGCTTGATTTACTGCTCTAATGCTCTGATTGAGTTTCAGGTGACAGGGGAGGATTCAAACACTCAAGGAGAAGTCAAAGAGTGCTTTCCTTGGAGCAGGTTTGTCTCTTTCTCATCTTAGGTTGCAACGGCGAGCTGCGGACTGGAGCTGAGACTGGAGCTTGACTGAGGGGAGCTCAGTGAGTCCAGAGATAGCTCAGTAGAGGCTGGCGTTGGCAGATGAGTAGCTGGGAGCTACAGAGATGTTGTCACTTGTCGCTTGGCGGAGAAACAAAAAGGAACGCGAGAGTAACGAGTTAATCAGTTCTTCAAGCTTTTCGTGCTCTTGAGTTCCAGTGTTACAAGCTTGCTGTTCTTGAGTTCTTCAACAATTCTAAGCAAGCTATTAAGGAGCAATCATCATACTTGAGCGCTTGAAGGAGAAAACAAGAAGCTTGGAGTCCGACAGTGGGAAGACACGAAGCAGACAGGGGTCTGCGTGAGATCGCCACTGGGTGGAGCTCAGTGAAGCTTGCTGTGTTTTGTCCTCTCTAAGTGTTTGAGTAAGATCCTTCTTGTTGTTGTTTCATTGTGCTTATTATATATCATTGTTTGAAACACGCTGTGGAGAGGTTTCTCCACCGAGAAGGAGGTTGCTTCATATCCGGTGTTAACCGGGGCTTGATCTGCCGACGATCAAGGGATCGCCCACCTCAAGGGCACGCCAAGGAGTAGGGGCAAGTTATCCCCGAACCTTGTAAACCCTCCTTGTTAGCGATCTTGCTAGTTGTGTGTTTGTTTTGCTTTCGTTTCGTTTTTCTGCATACTCTGTTTTCTACTCTTTCCGCTGTGCTACTGATATTTGAGTTGCAGAAATCGTGATAAGTCTAGAAGGGAAGTGATTGTCTATATTCACCCCCCTCTATAGCCATCTCGTTCCCAACAAAATCGACGGATGGACCAAACGAACCGGCTGATACACCAAATAACCTTAGATTGACATGAAACTAACTCCTATATTTTAGTCTAATTCTCCTGATTATATTCATACCCTTAAATATCAATTTGACTAAATATATTAAGAGTAATAATCGAAAAATTGAATTCGTATTCAGAGAATCACTATTCTCAATATATTAAGTCAAATTAATGTTTGAGGGCATGAATATAATAAGGAGAATTAGATAAATACATAGAAGATAATGTCTAGGACAAAACATATTGAGGTAAGATACCACTTCATTAGAGATCATGTAGCTAGGGGGAACATAATACTCTCACATGTAGAGTCAAAGTCAAACCTAGCTGACATTTTCACTAAACCACTTCCCGAGAGTGAATTTAGTTTCCTAAGACGGGAATTGAGAATGTGTCGCGCTTCATGATGTTCAAATTGTGGTCAAAACCCTTCATGATTATTTCAAATTGTTAGGGAACAATTGGGTAACTTTGGGAACATCTCACACAAACTATAAGGGTTACCAAAACGTTTTTATTTGCTAGATATGGGGTGAGATGTTAGGTTTAACTCAATTTCTCAAAATATCATTACATCACTTGAGAAATTAAGTTGACGAGATAATAATCACGGTGGTGACCAAGTATGGGGAAAACCATTGCATAACATATGTGTATATGGCTCCATGATCATACTTGGACATTCCAATTAAGGCAACTTGATTGGAAACTTGAAGTTGGAGTAAAAACTTGTTTGAATTTGCTTGATTGATTGATGGTTGAGTTTGATTCCATTTAGATGGGTCAAAGTGTTTGTTGAACCTATAAGGACTTTAGATTCTTGTTCAAGAATCAATTTTAGTCATAAGGACCTGTCCAAGTTAGACAAAATCCATCAAAGATCATTTGGAAATTTCAGAAATTCTGAAACTGAATATTTCAGGTCGTATCAGGAACCCTGATCGGTCACCGGACCGATCAGGCATAGGACTGATCGGTCCCTAGACCGATCTGACTCCTTCCTGTGTCGGATCTCCCGAAATCTGACTAAGTGTTCTGAGCTAGCTTGGATCGGTCTCCCGACCGATCTGGCACCCTGTGGGGATCGGTCCACAGACCGATCAGGGAGCTCAGTGTTTTCTCTCCGGACCCTACTGATTGAATCCTGATCGGTCACCCGACCGATCAGGAGCGCGTCTGATCGGTCATCCGACCGATCAGGACCATTCTTGTCCGATCAGGCTGTATCCTGATCGGTCAGAACGTGATCAGATCGAACGGTCATCCGATCAACTGCATTAAATTTTGGTTGGTGGACCGATCCACCAACCGATTAACTTTCAAAACGTTCGTTTTCCCGAACCCTAGCGCCGAAACAACCTTGTGTGAGCGAGCTAGAGAGTTCTTGTGTCTTCCTTCTTCACTCGCGTGCGAGCGAAGGCTTTAGACGTTTTCTCCGAACTCCTTCACGTGCGTGCGTGCTCGAAGTGTTCTTCACTGTCGCGAGTCTTGCAATCTCTTCAAACAAATTTCAATGGCGCCGAAGTAAGATTTGATTTCAATTTTCCTTTCACAACAACTCTTAGAATATTTGTGAAGCTAACCATGTTTTGTTTTTGCCGTGACCCTCTTCCTCATTTCTTGACCAAAACATTTTATATCTATCTTTTGATTGGGTCTCATCTGATGCTCAACTCCTGTATGATTCAATCTATGTCCATCTTACGATATTAATTGACCTCTTTAGAAAATCATCTAAGGGAAAGAAGGTAGCGGAGGGTAGTTCGAGGGGGAAGACTACTTCTTCAAGGTCTCCACCTCCCCCACATACTCGATTTCAGAGTGTCGGTCTTGCTCTCAATTTCCAATGGCACAAGTTTAACCTCATGCCGTGTCGAACTATAGACCCAACTTTTATCTATGAGCACTGTCCAACAATCCGACAATGTATTGAATTTTATAATCTTCAACCCATATTGCACTTTGAAGGACCGATCAACCTTGATTTGGTTTCTGAGTTCTATAATAACATGGTGAGTGGAGAGGGCACGGGGTGGAAAACCCGTGTTGCTGGTATCGATCTCGATTTCAATCGATCTATTTTCACTGATTTTCTCGGGTGTCGCAGGTCAAACAATGATTTCTTCCTCTACCCTTTTCCTCCTACTCCCCTTCCAGTTCCTTTCGATGGAGTGACTTCCGATTCAATCTACGAGTACTTTCTAGGTCATCCCAGGCCAGAGGGTTCTGGTGGGCGCACCCGGGCTTTTCCCACTTTTCCTGCTCTTCAACTTTCGCCCGTTGACTATGTGTTATTTAAAATCATCACCAATTGTCTTCTCCCCACTACCTCGAAACATCTTGATAAGATTCACCCATTCCACTGTTTGATGCTCTATGGGATGCATCAGCAGCTAGATTTTGACCCAGTGGCTTCAGTCTATTTTTTTATCATCGCCCACAGTATGTTGTTGTCCCAGTCAGTCTATATGTCATTCGGTCACATCATCACTGCCTGGCTGGAGTCGGTAGGCATCGATGTTTCACAGGGTCACATTGTGCCTATGGTACGACAGCATTGTCGTCTGGATAGACGCATGCTGGCTCAGTCTGGCGTGATTGTGGGATCACGGGGGCTGCAGTGGAAGGATCGGAGACCCATGGGAGAGTTACCGAGAGCGGCCCTTGGCACAGAGCACTCTACTGCTGGTTACGATGAGCAGGCTCCTGACCTGTGCTGGCAGGTTGCGGAGATAGAGCGGATGCTGCGGCACGAATTACATGTTTCCGAGCTCTGGCAACAGGAAGTCAGCTCCGAGTTTCAGTCCTTCGATCGCCGTCTGGATGCTCTAGCATCTGATGTCTCTGAGATGAGCTCGTTCCAGGACCGATGGTATGAAGAGTGGTATCATCACACATTTCCTGATGGTGCATCCCCCAGTGGTCCTTCACCTGGGGATATCATATGTATTGATGATTCTGATGACGATGTTGCTGTCGAGTGATGATGTCTTACTTTTGGGCTGTATGCCCTCTGACGTTGTTGTTGTGACCTTGAGTCACACATATTTTGCTACTTGCTTGGATGTTTTCATGCTTTGACTTATCTGCCATGCTTATTCTACTATTGTTGATGCCTTGATGATTATGAACCTGTTATCTGCATGATTGTTCGATTGCCATATTCATGCTTACATTGCCATGTCTATTTGATACTTATGAATATTATGGCATGCTTTGGGAGTCTATATTTCATACTCATATGATGCATGTGAATGCTATGTATTGCTATAATGTGTCACATGCGGTCGTATGAGTAACCCACAAACTATCGCATTTTTGATGAGTTGGGACACCCCTAGGGTTGAGGGGGAGTTTGTTTAAACTTAACAGCCCCTCTAGCTCCTTTTCGATGTTCGACAAAGGGGGAGAGTGTGGATTGGTTAAGTTTAGCATGATCATGTTGTAGGGGGAGGATCTGGATTCCCTATGATTCTAAAGTTGGAATATTTGATTGAGAATCCCTAAACTTAAAATCGGGTTGTCAAACAACAAAAAGGGGGAGATTGTTGATGCAGTCTGGCCCTGATTGTTGTTTTGGTGTTGACAACGATTTTAGTTTAGGAGGATGACTATGATGATTAAGTCCTGATCGAGGATTAGGCATGATATGGAAAATCCTAACCTGGGAGGTTAGGTGTGATGATTATGATGATTATGATTAAGTCCTGATCGAGGATTAGGCATGATATGGAAAATCCTAACCTGGGAGGTTAGGTGTGGAAATCCTAGCTTGGAGGGCTAGGTGTTGGAAAATCCTAACCTGGAGGGTTAGGTGTTGAAAGTCCTAGTCTGGGAGGCTAGGTGTTGGAAAAGTCCTAATTCGGAAGGGTTGGGTGAAAAGTCCTAGCTTGGAGGGCTAGGTGAAAAGTCCTAACCTGGAGGGTTAGGTGCAAATTCCCATCCTGGAGAATTAGGTGAAAAAGTCCTGGCTTGGAGGGTCAGGTGCCTAGCTTGGAGGGCTAGGTTGGATGATGTTCTAACTCGGAAGAGTTGGGTGAAAAGTCCTAGCTTGGAGGGCTAGGTGAAAAGTCCTAGCTTGGAGGGCTAGGTGAAAAGTCCTAACTTGGAGGGTTAGGTGCAAATTCCCAACTTGGAGAGTTAGATGGAAAAATCCTTAGCTTGGAGGGCTAAGGTGGATGAATTCCTAGCTTGGAGGGCTAGGGTTGAGTCACTGGATCGGTCTGGTGACCGATCAGGGACATTGGCACGCTGCTCCTTAGTGGATCGGTCTGGTGACCGATCCAGCTATGTCTGATCGGACTGGTGACCGATCAGGGAGCGCACAGTGAGATTGGGAATCTACTGTGTGGCTCCTGATCGGACTGGTGACCGATCAGGGAGCAGGCTGCTTCCTTGCTGTCTTGCTTCTGATCGGTCTGGTGACCGATCAGGGAGCAAACGGTGAGTGAGTTCCCTTGCTGATCAAAGTCTTGGATCGGTCCGGGGACCGATCAGGGATCTTGGATTTGATTAAAAAGTAACTGTTCATCTTGCCTGATCGATCTGGGTGACCGATCAGGATCCATTCTGATCGGTCTGGTGACCGATCAGGCTTCACCCTGATCGGTCTGGTGACCGATCAGGCGTGTATAGCTGCAAGAGCTGGGAATCCCAGCGAAGCAGTGGATCGGTCTGGTGATCGATCCACACACCCTGGATCGGTCTGGTGACCGATCACTTTAATTCAAATTTCACTGTCAGACGTGGTCAGAGCGTCTGATCGTATCCGATTTGCTGATGTATGTTCCTGAGATTTGATATGCTGCTTGATTTACTGCTCTAATGCTCTGATTGAGTTTCAGGTGACAGGGGAGGATTCAAACAGCGAGCTGCGGACTGGAGCTGAGACTGGAGCTTGACTGAGGGGAGCTCAGTGAGTCCAGAGATAGCTCAGTAGAGGCTGGCGTTGGCAGATGAGTAGCTGGGAGCTACAGAGATGTTGTCACCTGTCGCTTGGCGGAGAAACAAAAAGGAACGCGAGAGTAACGAGTTAATCAGTTCTTCAAGCTTTTCGTGCTCTTGAGTTCCAGTGTTACAAGCTTGCTGTTCTTGAGTTCTTCAACAATTCTAAGCAAGCTATTAAGGAGCAATCATCATACTTGAGCGCTTGAAGGAGAAAACAAGAAGCTTGGAGTCCGACAGTGGGAAGACACGAAGCAGACAGGGGTCTGCGTGAGATCGCCACTGGGTGGAGCTCAGTGAAGCTTGCTGTGTTTTGTCCTCTCTAAGTGTTTGAGTAAGATCCTTCTTGTTGTTGTTTCATTGTGCTTATTATATATCATTGTTTGAAACACGCTGTGGAGAGGTTTCTCCACCGAGAAGGAGGTTGCTTCATATCCGGTGTTAACCGGGGCTTGATCTGCCGACGATCAAGGGATCGCCCACCTCAAGGGCACGCCAAGGAGTAGGGGCAAGTTATCCCCGAACCTTGTAAACCCTCCTTGTTAGCGATCTTGCTAGTTGTGTTTGTTTTGCTTTCGTTTCGTTTTTCTGCATACTCTGTTTTCTACTCTTTCCGCTGTGCTACTGATATTTGAGTTGCAGAAATCGTGATAAGTCTAGAAGGGAAGTGATTGTCTATATTCACCCCCCTCTATAGCCATCTCGTTCCCAACAAAATCGACGGATGGACCAAACGAACCGGCTGATACACCAAATAACCTTAGATTGACATGAAACTAACTCCTATATTTTAGTCTAATTCTCCTGATTATATTCATACCCTTAAATATCAATTTGACTAAATATATTAAGAGTAATAATCGAAAAATTGAATTCGTATTCAGAGAATCACTATTCTCAATATATTAAGTCAAATTAATGTTTGAGGGCATGAATATAATAAGGAGAATTAGATAAATACATAGAAGATAGTTTCATATCAATCTAAGGTTGTTTGGTCTATCTGCTGATTCGTTTAGTCCATTAGCCAGTTTTGCCCAAGGCTGGTTGATAGACTAAACGAACTGGTTGATAGAACAAACGACCTCGGATTGACATGAAACTAACACCTATATTTTATTCTAATTCTCTTGATTATATCTGTAAGGATGTATACTAAAAGACTTATCTTTTTCTATGAAGATCTACATTTTGAAAGAGAATCACAACAACACTGATGCATGTTTATATTAGTATAGGCATAACCGTCTGATATTTTGCATTGTAGATAATATGGTGTGTGGTGACACACAGAAGATCATGTTATTAGTCCCTTGCAGAGTATAAGTAGAGACTCACAACCGAGATGGAGTTGGACAAACCATCAGGATGGTTGTAGTGTAATTAGATGTGATTTATCTTGACCATAGAATTACACTAGTGCACTTTGTGTGCATTGAGCAGGACCAAAATAGAGGTGATCTAATTTGTACTGACTTTATAATTGGATCGGACCTCAATTTATTATGGAGTACATGCTCTAAATCCCGATATAATAACGGGCACATGTACTTAGTAGTTATCTCTTTGATTTACCAATGGGCGAGATTTATTCTGCTAAATCGATAGACCCAGTAAGTTGGGAGATAATATTATTTACATAGTGCGCCGTTGATTATTAATGGAATCCGTGTCCTGGTGAGTCGGGATGATGATGCCCCCCATAAGGTTCATCATGTTAAACCTTGCAAGTAGACTTGGTCCAACATGATGATAAGGATGAGTAGTACTAATCAAGGAGTTAGAGGTTGATTAATTTAAATTGTCAGTAATTTAAATTAATCGACGAGCATTCGATATCATAAACACGGGGAGATGGATGTACTCATAATAGGTGGAACCCATATGAAAATATGGGGGTTGGTGAGGAAGTTTAATGGAGATCCTTTAGTGGAATGGATCTTCATTAATGGATCGGATTTGGATCCATTAGCGAGCCAAGACCCAACTCCTCCTCATGGTCCCTATCGTAGCCCTATATATACCCCATGGAATCATGAAACCAAGGCTAATCTAATTATTCATCTAAACCAAGGCTTTTCTTTTCTCTCCCTCTCTTTCTCTCTCCTAGGTCAACCGGCCGGCGCCCACAAGAAGAGAGGAGTTCCTCCTCTGTTCTTCCCACTCTCTTCTCCACCTCTTGGCCGAAAGTCACAAGGACAAGGAGGAGTCTTCCTCTTCCTTTTGTGGTGCTCAGCAGCAAGAAGAAGAAGGGAAAACGCCGGGTTGTGGAGAAAGAAACTCCTTCTCTTGGTGAAGGTGGCGCCACAAGCAAGGGAGAAGAAAAGGGGTTAGGCGGCTTGGTTATGGTGAAGAAGAGACTTCTTTCTCTTCTTCTTCATCTTCCTCTCCGGTGCTTTCTTGTGGCCGGCGGGCTTGGGAAGCCCTTAGTGGCCGACGGCGCAAAAAAAAGGGGAGAGGAGTGGCCGGCGACAAACCCTTGGTTAGGGTTTTGATTGGAGCGTGAAGAAGCGGTTAATTGAAGGGTCTTGGTGATTTCGGATCTTGGTAGATCGTCATCCACACGATGTCCAAGAGGGGAGGGTCATATAGTAGAATATCATAAGGTAAAGAGAGGTATATTTCTCTCTTGGCTCCTTCTTTAATTCTATCATTTCATGTGGAGTTTTAATTAATTATCATGTTTAATTATTTGTTTAATTAATGTTTGATAATTAATTATTGGACCCCGAAAATAAACAAAAAAAATCGATGATCCGCTTGTCGTCTTTTTCGCGGTCAAATGGTTAGGCGATTTACAAGGCTCAAACTTCGAGTTTGGCTAAGTTGTAACTCGGATCGATTGATACAATGACGAGATGGTCATTTGAGAGATAGGTCTCCATTCAGATTAATTTTTTAATCCGTAGACATGGAGAGGTCTCTCAAGGACAACCAGGTATTCGCTTAGGAAACCCGCCGAGCCATACCCCAACAATATCCATACCCTCCAACATCAATTTAACTTAATATATTAAGAGTAGTGGTTTTTTGAATATAAATTCAATTTTTTGAAAAATCAAATTTGTATTCAAAAAATCACTACATTCAATATATTGAGTCAAATTGATGTTTAAGAGCATAGTTATAATTAGGAGCATAGGAGATAGTTTCATCTCAATCCAAGGTCATTTGGTTCGTCTACCGGTTCATTAGTCCGTTAGTTAGTTTTGGGCAAAACTGGCTGATGGACCAATCGAATTGACTGATGGACCAAATAACCTCGGATTTACATGAAATTAACTCCTATATTTTTAGTCTAATTCTCTTGATTATATCCATGCCCTAAAATATCAATTTGACTGAATATAGTGAGATTAGTGATTTTTTAACATGAATTAAATTTTCCAAAAATTAAATTCGTGTTAAAAAAATCACTACTTTAAATATATTGAGTCAAATTTATGTTTAAAAATATGAATATAATTAGAAGAATTAGATTAAAATATAGGAGTTAGTTTCATGTCTATTTGAAGTCGTTTGGTTCATCAGCTGACTCATTTGGTCCATCAGTTAGTTTTGCCCAAAGCCGGTTGATGGACCAAACATACCGGTAGATGGACCAAACGATCTCGGATTGATATGAAATTATCTCCTATATTTTATCTAATTCTCCTGATTATATTCATGTCTTTAAACATCAATTTGACCCAATATATTGAGGGTATTAATTTTTTAAACATGAATTTAATTTTTTTAAAAATTCAATTCATGTTTAAAACATCACTACTCTCAATATATTAGTGAAATTAGGGGGTGTTTGATTCCAATTTGTTAATCGGAATGGTAATGAGATTCATTGAGGGGTCAATGGGAATGGGAATTGTGATTGCATTGATAATGTTTAGTTCAAATTCTGGAATGAAAGTTATTGTCATTGATGATGTTTGACTCAGTTCAACTTTAGTAATGGGAATCAAATAAATTTTCAATTTTACCCTTTTGTTAATACATTAAAAAAATAATAAAAAATAATTTCTAGAATAAATATATTAATATTTGGGTATCCTATGTGAGTAGATGAATGCAGAGATCATTTTAAACTTAAAATAACTTATGAATGTAGCATGTATGATTTTGACAAAGGGAAAAAAATACATAATCTTTAACATCGCCCTTCTATGGAGTGAGAAATCTGCTTGGCAGATTGACCACAGAAGAGCCAATAGAAATCTGCTTGGCAGATTGACCACGGATGAAAATAAAGGATTAATGATGATGAGACAAAATGATGAAAAATGAAGATGATATTGGGTTATTGCTGGAAAACACAAATGACTTAAGAAAGAATTAACCAGTTTAAACTATTGTGTTTAGTTAACCATTCCAAAACTGGATTGATTAATTTTGATCAAGAGAGAAAAATGGCTTGAGAAAAAGAAATAAAAGAAAGAAAACTTGATATCATAAAAAAAAGAGCACTTACAGGGACAGTTTTCGCCGATGGAGAAGAGCTGCTGCTGACGGAGGTGCGGTGGCTGGGATCGACGGAAGAGGGCTGCTGGCTGTTGGTTGCGGGCTGCTGGCTGCGGGTTGCGACTAATGGAGGAGGGCTGCGGGAGAAGGGGAAGTCGTCGTAGAAGGCTGAGAGAGAAGGGGAAGTCGCCGTAGAAGGCTGAGGGAGAAGGGGAAGTCGCTGTAGGAGGGCTGCGGGAGAAGGGGGTTGCAAAATGAGAAGGGCTGCGGGAGAAGGATTGCGAAATGAGGAGGGTTGCAAGAGAGGGATTGCGAAATGAGGAGTCGGCGTAGGAAAAAATAGGTCAAGGGCATTTTTGGCATGAAGCGAAAAATCTGATTGCTTAAAATGAGGTAATAGTTGATAGAAGGAGGGAGACACGGGAATGAGTCATTGCTGAATAATAATGATTCATTCCCTGATTTGTATTCCCATTACTGTAATCCAAACATTAACTACGGTAATAATTTAATTTCATTCCTATTTTCCACCTTTATTCCCTTAAACCAAACGCCCCCTTAATGTTTGAGAGTATAAATATAATCAGGAGAACTAATTATACACAGAAACTAATTTCATATCAATCCGAAGTCATTTGGTCTATCAGTTATTTTTGCTTGAACAAAATCGGCTGATGGACTAAACGATCTTAGATTAATATGAAATTAGTTCTTATGTGCATGGTTAATTGTCCTGATTATATCTATGCCTTTAAATATAAATTTGACTTATATATTGAGACTAATAATTTTTTAAATAAGAATTAAAATTTTTAAATAATCGAATTCGTGTTCAAAAGTTACTAATCTCAATATATTGAGTTAAATTGATGTTTGAAGGCATAGATATAATTAGGAGAATAAATCATACATATAAGAACTAATTTCATATAAATCGTTTGATCTATTAATTGATTTTATTTAAAATAAATTTTAAATTAAATTAGGTTAAAAGAGTCCATTAATTTTCTGAGTAGATTATTTTTTATTTTTATTTTTCGTAATGATGCGGAATGAAAGTGATTTGACTGATAAATTCAATCACATGATTGGTAATTTTTACTAGTAGATGATATAGATAAAATTAAAAATAAATATATAATTTGATTATTTTAAAATTATCTTATATGATTTGAATATTTTATAAATTTAAATATACGGTTTAGTAAATTCAGTAAATTGGTGTAAAATATAAAAACCTTCGTGCCTGCCTGTCAGTTTCCGTAGCATGTCCTGCGCATCCAAAACAGGCAACTTTTTATCAAATCTGCATCGACAACCGTGACGTCATGATAAGCTCCTGGCCTGGGTTACTTCCAATATACCGCCTGCATATTCGTGTTCCCTGTATCATGTCGCCCACCCTCTTCTCCTCTCTCATATCGTACGTCCGATTTAAAATGAACGAGTGGGATCGGATCTTCCGAAAACACCACCTTCATCTCTATTATCAACTCGGTCCTTTGCCCGTCTCCATAAATATATGCCAAGAAAAAAGAACCAAAACATTTATTTATAGTATATTTATTTATTTTTAAAAATATTATCTTTTATATATCTGTCTCCGGTCGCGTCGACTTGCTGCGGAGTTGCATACGCCGGCGGCACCGACGTCGCCCCGTCCTTGTCCGCTTCTTTTCTCGCCTCCCCTCGAAGCCCTCAATTTAGGGCTTCCTCTCCCGTTCTCTTGTCCGGATCTTCATCTTTGCGGGAGGTGGAGTCGGATCATGGAGGGGACCGGGAAGCTGACTCAAACTCTGACCTCTTCTCTTCTTCTCTTGGCCGCCTTCGTTGTCCTAGCGACGGGGTCGCCTGCTTGCCCCGTGCCCTCGGTTGGGGACTCGATCATGGGGCGTTCAGGCTCTCGCTGGGGTTTGGACCCGAGGATGATGCACGCTAACTATCCGATCGGCGTTGTTGAGGTGCTAAACTATTCTTTTTTTTCAATTAAATCAATTGTCGTGCGTTTTTCTCCCCCTGAGATTTCCTGAGAAAAGATGTTCCATATTGTTTGAGGTTTTGAGAAAAGATGGTTGTGAAATTAATTAGGATTTTATTTTATCGGAATAAGCTTTTGGTTCTATGAAAATTTCATTTTGCAATACCTGAATCAGTTAGCGCATCTGAACTAGGCGTAACGATAGATGTTTTGATGGAAGCAAAACTAGCATTTATGCCTAAATCTCTAACGTAAATTTGCGTGTTTGTGAAAAAAAATGAGGTGATTCACCAAGGTTTCAGGTATCAATTCGTACAAAAAGTTTGTGTAGTTAATGAGCATGTTTATACCAATTGGCATCAATGATGAAGGGGAAAACACGAGAGGAAGTACATGGAGAAAGGACCTAAATAAGAGAGGGGCTGAGAGATTGGCACATGGGGAAAAGAGAAGAGGGAAAATACAGGGAGAGAACTAAATAAGAGAGGAGGAGATGGAAGAAAAAAATGGTTAAAACATTTCCTAGTTTCGACCATTTTATGCACTGCTAACGAGTTTGATGGTTAAGTATCATCCTTACCTCAATAAACAGTTACACACTGTTTGGAAACCTTTTAAGTAAGGAATTGAATTGAATTCCATCCGGAATTGAATTCCAATTTTCATGTTTGGAATGAATTGTAAAAACAGAATTGAATTCAATTCAATTATACTTTTACGATTTTACCCCCCTTTCGTCTTCCCTCATTGCCTCCAGCAGCCCGTCCAAAGCGCGGTGCTTGGCCTCGTCGTGCCCGAACTGAAGGCGAGCGAGCATCTCTTGCACAGTCTCCGCCTCGCCAGGCCGCACGGCAGAAGCAGCGGGGAGGGCCACCTCGCCGAGGACACCGGTCTTGACCAAGAGCCCGCAGTCCTGGAGGTCGAGGTCGAGCTTGCCAGCTAGCGCATCGAGGTTGCTTTACATCCGGAGCTTGCCAAGCAAGGGGTCACCGCAGCGGTTGGCTAGCTTGACTGCCTCGGCGAGGGTGGCGGCGACAGACTGGAGTAGCTCCCGACAGAGGGCGTGGCGGGGGAAGCAGGGATGCCTAGCGAGGTCATTCAGGGCCAGAACCACCCGTTCCAGTTTGGTGGCGATGGATTTCCACCGGCCAGCGAATCCCAAGGCGGACCTGGCCTTCTCGAGCGCAGTGGGGAGGAGGAGAAGGGCGCTCGAGAGAAACTGCTTGGCGGATCCGGCGAGGGGCTCCAATTCTTCCACCATGCCTTGCCGTCGGCGTCACAACAACCGCAAAGTTGCAACTTTGATTTGTTTTATGAGGGGGCGATTTGGTAATTTAATTTTTTCAAGTGAATTCCTTTCACAAATCAGAGGTGTTTAGGTGTGATTTGTTTTGAGGGGTTTGAAAGGAATTGAAATTCAATTCCTTATCAATTCCTTCTTGAAAATTGCTACCAAAGGATGGAATTGAATCCCAATTTCCAAAAGAATTCAATTCCACCCCTTTCCAAACAGGATGCTAGGTAATTTTAAGTAAAGGTGCCAATAAACTATGCTAAGCTAGCTCGAGATGGCCGCTGGCTCTAGTCGAGCCATGTGAGCAAGACTTAGGAAGGAGCTGACTCAGGCCTAACATGGGCATGAAAAAAAATTATAATAAATATATATTTAAAAATTAAAATTGAAATTTGCATTTTTATTTTTTACTTTGTACTTGGCCTTCAGTTTGCTGAATTCTTTTTTTACCTCATTTCATGAGATTGAGATGGTGTTACAAGACACTTTTGCCTTCGTCATTAAAGTTTGATGTCTAGTGTCTTCCTTTGCAAGGTAGTTAAAATCGGGATTTTAACTTGAATCGGAAGGGGTACTTAAAATCGTAAATCTTAAAATCGTAAATCGTATCGTAAGATTTTATAAAATTCCTATATATATGCATATAAAATTATAAAGTCATATATATGGATGTCAAATAGCATAAATAATAAAAAAAACTTTTAAATCGCTAAATAAACTTAGATAAACTTGCATTCATAATCAATATTACATTAAAAATGTCATCCATAAGGCATAAAATAGTCAAATAACTTCCACTAACCGAGCAGGGAAGACGTGAGCAAGTGGAAAAATGAGAAGAGATGCGACGGGATTAGCCGATTAGGGCACGCACGCGACTTGGAAAGCGGGGTTTTTTCAGATTGAACCGGTTTATTTAAAAATGAACCGGGTTCAATGGAAAAAAAAAGATTTTTTTTTAAATCGTTAAAATCATATTTAAATCGTAAAATCGCGATTTTAAGGATTAAAATCGCGATTTTAAGGATTAAAATCGTGATTTCAAAGGGATTTTAACAAATTAGGATTTTAACTCCGATTTAAATCGTTCGGAGGTCAAAAATCGTAAAATCTTAGGATTTTAAGATTTAAATCGGGATTTTAACTACCATGTTCCTTTGTCTTTTAAGTGGTCTTCTACGTCTAAGCAATCTTTGAGAGAGATGCATGTTTCCATGCTCTCCTTGATTTGTTGGTATGTCACAAGCTAGGTCTCCACTATGTTAAATCAAATGACTACTAACCATGACCTAAGTTTAAATGAGAGGCTATAAAAGTCGTAAACCTACTTGAGTGTCACCATACTTCTCATAGTACAAAATGTTAGATCGTGTACGTCTTGCTAGAGGGGTGGGGTGGGGGGTGAATAGCAACTTTCGATTTTTCTACCTACGTTATTAGCGTGCGCAAGCGGAAACAATAATAAGACAAACAAATGCTAACACCAACCTTTACGTGGTTCGGAGATGATGCTCCTACTCCATGACAGTGCGTAAGGTGGACGATCCCTCGATCCTTCGGCGGATCACTCCCCGGATGCCCTCCAGCTAGCTCGTGTAGCTTCTTGTGGGTGGAGAAACCTCGCCACAACTTTGGACACACTTTTGAGCACCAAAGACTACTAACAAGCCCTAACCAAACTTGTTTCGTCAACCCTTTCCCAGCCAACCCGAGCTCCTTTAAATAGAGTTCATGACTTGAAAGAGTCGCTACCAGTCGACTGCTCCCAGGGCAGTCGATTTCCTCCACCCAAATTCGACCGTTGCAAGTCTAACGTTCGAATTCTTCAGCCGCTACCAGTCGACTATCCCATTGGCAGTCGACTGATCTTGCTGTGGGGTTTACCAGTCGACTGCCAAAACCCTAGTCGCCTGCCAGAACCCCAGTCAACTGCCCACCTAGGTTTGTCTCCCCGAGTACAATTCTCTCCACACTCGATCTCTAGGATTTCCCTGAGTACATTCCCTCAGCACTCATACTCTCACGACTTAGTTGACTCTTCACCAGCAGCCTCGACTGTTGCCTTCGCGCCGTCTTCATCCTCGGCTCCCGTCCCTCATATGCGCACACAAGCCTCTAGCTTCCATGCTATCCTTCACGCATGCCTCGAAGTCCGCGTTCCTTGGCTCATCGTCCCTGCTATCCATGGTCCCTCGGGTGCACACAAGCCCACGGCTTGCCTCCATGCCACTCTTCACCGTTCCCGAAGCCGTCGAGCTAAGTCAATATGTGTAACCTGCAAACCTGCACACTCACATACACATATTAGAACACAACGGCAAACCTAACTTAAACCCTTTGCCCAAACATCAAAACACATGGTCACTCCGGACCATAGATTGCCCCAACAATCTCCCCCTTTTTGATGTTTGGCAATACGTTTAAGTTAGGGAAAACAAATAGTAAATCACAATGCTAACAACCATTTTGACTTACGTTGCCAAGGCTCCACCTTGGACTTACACCGCCAATGCATATGCAATGCAACCATGCATGGATCCTATCCCAAGACATCCCCACACTGAACCTCCCCAAGTTAGGAATTTTCACCAAAACGGGCTTTTTAAAACCTTCCCAAGGCTCCCCCTACATTGGACTTACAAAGGCTCTTTATGAACCTCTCCAAGGTTCCCCTTACGCCAAGAATGGAGCAACAATGCTCCCCCTTTACCTAAGCTTCCCCTAGACCTAGGATTTCTTGCAAAGGTGTGTTTGGTTTCCTAAATTAAACCCAACACTTCTCCCCCTTTGCCTAACATCAAAAGACTTTAACAATTTCCCCCTTATTGGATTTTTTAACCCCTAATGATCATAAACACAGTATACTAACCTCCCACAAGGTTCCACACTTGTTTCACATCATTCGGACATTTTTCCAATGGCTGAAAACCCAAATCAGCCTTTACCAGTCGATTGGTACAGTTACCAGTCGACTGGCACTTCTGAAACCTTAATTTTCAGCTTTCTGAACCATTTTCAGAAATGCGTCAAAAATTTCACAAATCTCTAAAAATTTTCAAATTTTGTGGAGAGGTTTGTGGTACCCATATCTACTTGGGAAAAATACATCCAAAAATGTATCCATCACCATTCCTAAGATTGGCACAAAACCCAAAACTACCTAAATAGTTTAATTAATCCTTAACCTAAAGTCCTAGTTTTGGTCTTCCCTTGATGTCTCTGCCCATACCAATCCACAATGCCTCCCTAGCATTGATTTACATGACATTTATACATCAAAAACCAACTTTCATGGTTTATGACCCCAATGTCATATTTCCATGCATGAAACTCAAAACCAACGTGCCAAAACCCAAGAATTGAGACTCAAGTCTATCTTCAATTCTTTTGGCACATTTCATGGTCCATCTAGATCTTCAGGAGAACACCTCCCGAGATCCATTCACCATATATCCCAGAGGCTCCTAGAGCTCCCCCTTGAGCTCTTAGCCCTAGCCACCTCCCTAGGTGACTCAACAATCACTAGGCCACACCGGTGTACCTCCGGTGACTCTTGACCTACAACCCTAACCTTCTTAACCTTAGACACCTTGTCCTTGGTTAAGTCCTTTTTCTTTCCTTTTGATGGCATCCCCTTGCCATTCTTGGACTTCCCCTCCTTGCCATAATTATATGCTACCCTAGCATATTTCTTTCCATTGGCATTGGAGACCTTAGATCGGTATCCCAACCCCGATCTATCATTGTTGGGTTTTAGACAACCTAACATCATATCTAAACCCTTAGATCCAACCGTGAATCTTCCTAGGGTTTTCTCCAATTTATCAAGCCTTGCCCTCAAAGCTTGATTTTCCCTTTCTAGGCTTTTAACCATAGAATTCACATGTCCACCTTGGACATTCTTAGACTTACCCATCTTCCTAGGCATATGTCTCCCCTTCTTGAGATTCATGCCTTGATCTTTAGGTACAAAGGTCTTGGGTTTATCATGATGCATGACCTTTCTAGGGTTTTGATATACCTTGTTAACCCTGCTCCTATCATGATATTTAAATCCAAAGTTGTTCTTAACAAGCATATAAGAATTTGAAATTGGATTTAATTTTAAACAAGGAATTACCTTTCCTTTTACCTTTGAAGCTCCCCCTTCACTTGAGCTCCTCTTCTTTTCCAATTTCTCCCACTTCCTCAAATGTGCCATTTTCTTGATTTTACCTTTCTTTGGGCACTTGGTGTGGTAGTGTCCACGCTCACCACATGTGAAGCAAATTATATGTTTCTTATCCTTCTTTGCTCTATCCCTATCACTCATGTTAGTTTTTAAACTATTTGAATTGAGTTTAGGGTGTACCTCCTTTTTCTTACCCAATAGACACTTGTCCTTGTAGTGTCCTCTTCTATTGGACCCAAAGCAAATGATGTGATCTTTTGCCTTTGCTATGGTGGAGGTGGGAGCTTCTTCTTGTTCCGGCATTGAGGACGGTCTCTTCTCCCCCTCAATCCTTGAAGTGGAGACTTCTTATATTTCTTCCTCACTTGAAGATGTAGACAATTCAACTCTCTCCTCTTCGGATGTTGAACTTGACTCAACTTCCAATTGATCCTTTTCCTTGGACTCTTCTTCTTCTTGTCCTTGTGTCGAATTCTCATGTAGAGTTATTATCTTCCTCCATAGCTCATATGCATTCTTGTACTCTTCCTACATTTGACGCAATATGTGAAGGTAATAAATTTAATACAATCCTAGTTACCTCCTTATCTGCCTTCGCTTCTTTTGTTTGACTCTTGGTCCAATACTGAGGTCGGAAGCGCTTCCTCTTCTTGTCCGTTGGAACTTTAAAAGGAACTTCCAATGCCGTCCAATGATTCCAATCCATTTGGAACCATGTCTCTAACCGCTTCCTCCAATAATTGAAATCATCTCGATCGTATGGTGGTGGAATCCTAATATCCCGTCTAAGTGGACCTTCCGATTCCATCTTTCTCTAGCTCCTTTTGCTCTCCCGGCGGTTAGTCCGTAGATGAGCGACCTTTGCTCTGATACCACTTGTTAGATCGTGTACGTCTTGCTAGAGGGGGGGGGTGAATAACAATTTTCGATTCTTCTACCTACGTTGTTAGCGTGCGCAAGCGGAAACAATAATAACAAGATAAACAAACGCTAACACCAACCTTTACGTGGTTCGGAGATGATGCTTCTACTTCACGACAGTCCGTAAGGTGGACGATCCCTCGATCCTTCGGCGGATCACTCCCCGGATGCCCTTCGGCTAGCTCTTATAGCTCCTTATGGGTGGAGAAACCTCGCCACAACCTTGGACACACTTCTGAGCACCAAGCCCTAACCAAGCTTGTTTCGTCAACCCTTTCCCAGCCAACCCGAGCTCCTTTAAATAGAGCTCATGACTTGAAAGAGTCGCTACCAGTCGACTGCTCCCAGGGCAGTCGACTGCCCCTACCCAAATTCGACCGTTGCAAGCCTAACGTTCGAATTCTTCAGCCGTTACCAGTCGGCTGCCCCATTGGCAGTCGACTGATCTTGCTGTGGGGTTTACCAGTCGACTGCCAGAACCCCAGTCGACTGCCCACCTAGGTTTTTCTCCCCGAGTACAATTCTCTCCGCACTCGACCCCTAGGATTTCCCCGAGTACATTCCCTCAGCACTTGTACCCTCACGACTTGTCTGACTCTTAACCAGCAACCTCGACTGTTGCCTTCGCGCC
Source organism: Boesenbergia rotunda (assembly GCA_024364735.1). NCBI lineage: Eukaryota > Viridiplantae > Streptophyta > Magnoliopsida > Zingiberales > Zingiberaceae > Boesenbergia > Boesenbergia rotunda. The sequence continues at coordinate 69,820 of JAGFNQ010002712.1, forward strand.
TTCTTCATCCTCGGCTCCCGTCCCTCAGATTCGTATACAAGCCTCCAGCTTGTCTCCATGCCATCCTTCACGTATGCCTCGAAGTCCGCGTCCCTTGGCTCATCGTCCCTGCTATCCATGGTCCCTCGGGTGCACACAAGCCCACGGCTTGCCTCCATGCCACCCTTCACCGTTCCCGAAGTCGTCCAGTTAAGTTAATATGTGCAACCTGCAAACCTGCACACTCACATACACATATTAGAACACAAGAGCAAACCTAACTTAAACCCTTTGCCCAAACATTAAAACACATGGTCACTCCGGACCATAGATTGCCCCAACACAAAACACTTGTATAACTTAATAATATCATTATTTCTATTCTTTCTATTGATTGTTGAAAATTTACTAATGGGTAGCCCGGTGCGCGAAGCTCCCGCCAATGCGAAATCCTGAGGAAGAGTTGGACCACATTGGGTCTATTCTTTGTAGACCCGACCATGTATAGGGTTCTCACTGGACCTCGCTGGGGCCCATAATCGGGTCAATAGGTCGGTTACTTGTTGACTTGGGTCATTGGGTCGGTTACCCGTTGACTCGGGTTATTAGGCCTGAACTGTAACCGACCTAGCAAGGGCTGGGCCGGTTACAATTTGAGGCCCAAATTAATCGTAAACGTCGGTTTAACGGGTTTGCCAGAGGAGAGGTCAAGGGAAAGCTGGAGAGGAGCGAGGGGAGGAGCGCGAGGTCTCGCAGGATGTGGCCGAAGAAGGCGTTGTAGTTGAGCTTGAGAAAGCGAAGCGCAGGGAGAGGGAGAGCCCGGGTGGAATGGGGCGGGAGAGGTTGTTGTTAAAGAGGGAGAGCGCGGCAACCATCCGGTGATAATCGAGGTCATGAGGGAGAGGGTCGGAGAGGGAGAGTGCCTCAAGTGCAAGGTGGGCGATGTGCCTAGTCCTAGTGTTGTACTGGATGTGCACCCAGTTGCAAGGGGTGAGGGGAGGTGTCATCTTTGTTTCAAGATGCTAGGGCAGCCCTACAGTGCTGCCTTGAACACAAGGAGGCTGAGGAGCTCCTCGCTCACGAGCACTGGAAGCTCCAACGCCAATGAAAGAAGCTGCCCTGAAGAAGATAAGGCGGCCTCGAGCGCTCGAAATGCGTGGAAAAGAAAAGGAGATAAGGTGTGGGAGAGAGAAGACAAAGATAAAAGAAAAATTATAGTTTATTTTAAATGGATGGATTTTAAAACTTGATTCTTAGGGCATCTCCATGAGAGGTTTTTAAAGAGGTTTGTGAAATGAAAAAGCTGAAGAAAAAAACTCTAACCATTTTGGATGCAAGGTTTGAGGTTTATAATTTAAGAGTGGTAGTGAAATTTCAAACGTGCTCTTTCATCTCAAAATTAACAATATGGGTGAGACCAGTATTTAATGATTCAAAAAAAGTTGATTATGTAGGTTCACAAAAAAAATTATAGGGAGGTTTTTTGGTTGTGGAGAAAGTGATTGGTTTTATATTTTGATGTGACATTGAGGTGACATATTAGAGACTAAAAAAAAGCTCATATAGAGCTCTAACGGTTGGAGATGCCTGTATATTTGACCAATTCAAATTCAAAATGATCCTAATTTAAATTCATGTGATCCATGCCTCCGAAACTATCCAATGGATTTAATTTAAATTAAATTCAACATTTTCGTTTTGTGTTCAACTATTTCATTGATATGTTTTTATCTATCCAAAATTTTAGTAAAAATTTAAATTAAATTTTTAAATATTTATTAAAAATAAAATATAAATAATCCACAACAAACCGTCAACTGGCGATTCTGAACCATGAACCATAATCATCTTGGACGGTTAAGGTTTAGCGTCGACCTGTTTCGAACCGTCGAACCGGTGGTTGTCGAACTGGCAGTTTCAAACTATCAAATCGACGATTCTGAATCGTCGAATTGGCGATTCCAAGTCAGATCTAGTCTATTGTACGTAATCTTACCCTACATTGCAAGAGGTTATTTTAGCGACTCGAATCCGTGATTTCATGGTCACACGGTAACAACTTTATCGTTGTGTCAAGGCTCCCCTTTTACTTATTGTTATAATAAAAAATTATGTACAAAGCACACTATTTTACTTTTAGCATCTTACACAATATAGCTACACAAAATAAAATACATTTAAGTATAACCCTAACATGGATTGTAATATCGTTCGTGCTAGTCAACATGAAAGAAATACCTCATTTTGCTTACTAATTGACATGTGAAGTGGGTTGGTTTTCTTTGATGACATGCTCGTGTTCTTCAAACTTCTTTTGCAAGTGAGAGCACTTGGAACAAATTATTCTCTACGGCTACTTCGAGCAACTTTGACAACTTGCGAACATGTTTTGTGAGTGAAGGTGACTCTTTAAGCTATGTGATGACTCGTTATAATTTTGATAGGACTGTGACAACTTGCAAATGCTGTACAAGCCCACATGAACTTTGTGAGTGTGCTCTTCATCTAATTAACAACTCCATATGGGCCTAAGTCTTGAAGAGGAGCTTCTTCTTCTTCACCAATGACATCATGTATCAGCACTCCAGAGCAATACTTAAACTATATCATTTTGTCTTAGACCAACAACATTTTAAACACTGCATTCATATATATATATATGTATATATGTATATATATATATATATAGAGAGAGAGAGAGAGAGAGAGAGAGTTTTGTTAAAATACGAACTACAGCTTACAGACTCATCCACGCCTCAATCGAAGGCACCTCCAATTCGATTGGAGGCGCCTTCGGTTTTTTTTTTAATAAACTGAGGCACGTCGTAATTTTTTTTATTTTTTTTAAATATCAAAATTTTCTCACATATAAATCTTAATATCCCATGAGCATCTAAATTTTTTTTTTAATCTTAAACACTATAATCCAAGAGGGAAGCATGAACCCTAGATGGAAAATCTTATTGACTTAAATCCACTGTAACCCAACTCCTATATCCTAAAATTTTAAATGTTAAATATATATAATATATCCCGTGAACATCTATTTTTTTTATTTTGAACACTATAACCCAAGAGGGAAACATGAACCCTAGAGGGAAAATTTTATTGGCTTAAACCCATTATAACTCAACTCCTAAATTTTAAAATCTTAAACCTTAAATATACCCAAAAAATAAAAAAAATAAAAAAATGTTTCTGTATCAATCTAAGATGAATCCAAGGCACCTTGGGTCTTGTTGCAGACGGACGCGGAGCGGGCAGTCAGTAATTATATATATATATATATATATATATATATATATATATATATATATATATATATTTCTTTTAGTTTTGTTTCTTTGGTGGCGATTACCTTAGCTAAATTATTATCATTTTTCTATTCATTAAACAAAGTATTAATTTACTTAAATGATATAGTAAGAATAAGAAATAGTAGAACAAAGAAAAATATTATTCTTAGAATAAAAAATTTCTAAAAGACAAATCTTTTTTAAAGGAAGACTAGTCAGATTCACAAATATTATTTTGACGAAATCTATCACTTATATTAGTTTCACAGGTTTGATTTTGAACACTTTGCTAAAACAATGAAGATAAAACAAAATAAAGTATTAAATTAAAATAAGTAAATTTGGAAAAGTATAAATGATACCTCACAAAGAAGAGTGGATGATGCCAATGAGAGTTGGGCACAATACCGGTAGTAGTGGTATAAAATATGAAGGACGAATAGTTAAAAATGAAAATTAAGACAAAGATCAACAGGAGATTAAAGAGGAGAGGAACAAATTATGAGAGTGTGAGAATGAATGTTTGATAAGTGAGAGCTTGAGGTGAGAAGTTGAATGTGTTTGGATGAGGGATGGGGGAAAGGTACTATAGATAAATTTGAGAATATCTATGATTTTTTGTGAACTTTTAAGGGTATTTTGGGTTTTCACAACCAAATGACCGTTAATCCTGCCACATGCCTTTTTGATCCTTTATAAGGGTGTTCGGTAGATTGAATGGAAAATTTGAGGGGCAATTAATGCGATTTTGTGCTCGACACAAGGCTTAGAGCGATGAAGAGACAATGAATTAAGAAGAGGTATACAAATTCCGAGACATTACTCACTAATCTAAGTTGTTGTTCGTCCCAAATGATTATGATCAATTACAAGAGTAAGTTGCCAATGGAATGTTGGTAAGCGGACAAAAGGAAGAAGCTTGCATGAGGAATTTATTTGGATAGAGATGAGCTTAGTCACAATGATGGATAGGCTATATGGAAGCATGATCATGAGGAATTATGAGCCTTTGGATTACAAGGTGTGGTGATCACTACTACTTGAGAAGGACTCATTCTTCTTCACACTTGTATTAGGGGATAAGGGAAGCAAAGAAACACATTCTATGGATCATGGTGTCTTCCCTGGGTTGCGGTGCCATCTTTGGATTGTGGGGCTGGGATGCCATGATGGGGTGGAGATCATGAGGGGTTATGGAAGAAGAAATCAGGTATGTCCTTTTGATTAACAGGTTTCAGTTAATCTTTGGATTTAACTCAAATATAACATGGATTTGGTCTATGGATTCGCTTTCTTTAAATAGAGGTCAAGGCATGAAATCATGTGTTTCAGGGGACCTGATAAAGAGTAGATTAGCTGATTTAGAGATTATAATTGAAAACATAAGATTTTGTAAATTGGATTATTTTGTTTGTTGAATTTCCTAGACGCACCAATTACCTTTATTTTATTTCTTGCCTTTTTCCCACTTGCTTGTTGAATGTGTTTCATGTTTTCCATCTGAAATATTCGGTGCTAAAACTCTCAGAGTATTTTATGATCTTTTTATAGTTTTTAGCTACTTGACATGAGTAAGAACATTCAAGGCTCATGCATTTAAAATATCTAGTAGTTTGTACAGAGAAAGAATGTGGGAAGATTCATTCCGCACTTGTTATTAGTTCTGTACTGACGGCATCTTAACTTCAATTCAGCTTGTGTTCAAGCAGCGTCATGTGTGAGTTGTCTACATGAACTCCAGATAAGGACCCTAGTGATGTTTCAAGATCACTAGTATGTTTTGGTTTTTGCAGTAAAACTGTGTCGCCTTATTGCACTTTAGCTCTCATAATGGCTTGGTGCTTCCTTAGACTTACTTTCTTTATTTGATGTTGTGGATTCCTCTGATGCTCTTTCCATGTGTTGCTTCAGAGTTTAACCTTTCTCAATTGATTTTAAAAATCTGTAAGTTGGCGGGCTACTTGGGCGTGTTGCTTTGTGGTAATGTTTACTTGTACACTAGTCCAGTGTTGATTTGCGTGGTTCAAAAGTGTTGTGTTGCATAATTATAACAGCCCTTGTCAAAATATGAAAGTACTTTTAATCGATTTAATAGAACCTTTCAACTTTATTAATTATATCTTATTTGCAATGATCTTTATATGTTTTTCTCTATTCTATGCGCAGGGAGATGAAGCTGCATTGCTGCGGGCATTTAGCATTGTGCAGACAAACAGAGACAGCTATGTAGCTCTGCTCTTTTATGCATCCTGGTGCCCTTTTTCTAAAGTCTTCCGTCCAAATTTCTACATCTTGTCTGATTGGTTTCCTGCTGTTCATCATTTTGCATTTGAAGAATCTGTTATCAGGCCGAGGTAAATTAAGAAGTTTGTATGGTGACAAATGAATGCAATCATGTTTATATGGTGATGATGTCTGAAACTTGTCAACTACAGCATACTCTCGAAGCATGGAGTGCATGGTTTTCCGACCATTCTTCTGCTGAATTCCACCATGATCGTCCGTTATCGGGGTTTACGCACAATGAATTCCCTTGTTGCGTTTTACAATCATGTCACAGGTATTCTGTATCCTTAATTACTTGATTGCAAAATCTACAACTCTTTCCATGACAGCTGTGTGTTTTAGAATTGTCTTGTTCGACAATTTTTGTAAACAATAAATTGCTTCATTTTATTATTGCATTGAATATTGGACATTAAAAGAATTTACCTGGTGATTGAGAAAATTGTCTGGATATCGACTTAATATTCGGTAGCCTGAAATGGTAGATCAAGTTTCACAATCACACATCGAGGATGCTTGTTCTGGACTTTGTTTAGAACATGGGAATCAATCAGCAATTTGTAGATTGCAAACACATTCCTAAGGCTTTTCTACACCTGCAAAAAAAAGAATGATACTCATTATCTCATTATTTTTTCAGGTGTTGATCCATCGGAAAAACTGATACCCCTGGATGCAATCGACTCATCGAGAGTTTCTGAATCCATGGAAGATGGACAGGAAAGCTGTCCATTCTCATGGGCAAAATCACTGGAGAAATTGCTGCAGCAGGATGGTTATTTAGCGCTTGCAAGTTGCTTCCTGTTAACGAGGCTTCTTCTTGGCTTCCTTCCAAGCCTTAATACTTGTTTCCAGAGAGCTTGGAGGCGGCAGATGCGATATGCTAGCCTGAGGAACATATGGAATTCTTTCAAGGCATACCTGGAACAAGCAAAGCGGGGCTTCAGTAGGTTGCATCCGTTCAAGCAAAGCAATTTGCAGGAAGGTGCAATGAATGCAAAAGCTTGGGCTTCCAAGTCGTTAGCATCGGTGTCACTAGGCGAAAGTAGTTCCGGAAGAGCATACTCCACAGTCAAAAGAAATTGAAAGGCAAGATCATTCACTACTGTTTGTACAGTGTTGCATATCGACATTGTTTGAGTTGAAATGTTTATGGGCTGCAACAATTCTTGAAGCCGCCCCTTCCTACATGACCTTATGTTGAGATATTTAGTTTAGATCCACTAGCATTCCCTGATGATCTTACCCACATTATGATGCTCGACAAGTTTACCTGCGGTCTCATTTGATGGTGCGAAAAAATGCATCTATGCACCCAGGTTAGAGGTTAATTTTAGTACAATTTATAGTGTAACACTTAGATAATTTATCACTATAAAGTTGCTAAGTAAACAGGGAAGATAACAAAGTTCCACAACTGGCTTTGCAAATGCCCCCAGTTTGGTGTAACTCTTGCAAATCCATATGGTAGGCATACTTGCAATTGGAGGTGGCCTTCTGGGTGCCACGACCAAGTCACTACATTCTGTCTTTATGCCATATAGGCGGTTAATGAGAACCCTAATAATGGACTTTACTATGGAGATTTCTTCTTCCAAGTTATTAATATTAATCCGCTTTGTGGTGGATTGTACCTTAGAGATATCTTCCTCTAAATTAGCAATTCGAGCTTCAATAGCATCCACTTTTTTTTTAACCTTAAGAGCTAAGAGTTGTATAACATACTCGATGCTCATTTTCTAAATTCAATTTTAGTTGTTTGCACAATCAACTGTCATAAGGAGCTTCTTCGTCTCCGATTGCTATCGAAGAAGGAGTTTGATAGTGAACTGTCATTGTCTTGGATTAATAATCTCCTTGATTATAAACTAAGTAACTTCGGAAGTTTTTTACTTTATGTTATTTCTTTTTAACTTATAGTGTGTCTGTTCTGGAAGCGAACGATGAGGATGGTGAGTCATCAAAGTGCAACCCACGACGACGGTGACGGGGAGAGGATGTCCACATCTTGCGAGATTAACACAAATGTTAAAGGGAATGCACCGGAAGATTTTTCGGTGGAGCCCTCTCCGACGCTTAAGTCAGAAACCTTATCTTTCTCGAAGGACAATAAGGAATCAAGTTTGCTCTTAGCTCGGAAAGCTTACCCCTTACCTGGATGCCGAGGTATCTTATATACCTGAGGTTTTTATCACACGTGTCCTCGCATTCTCTTCCATGTTCTTTAATAATTGATTACTTGATATATATCATATCTTTTGGTAATGGTCGCTGCAATAATTAAAACCTTAATTACTGTGCGCTGCGAACAATAATTATCTGATAACTTTCCTATTTTGGAAGGAGGAACGGATACTTGAAGTCGGGCTTTCTGATTCCTATGTTGATCTTTGGGCTCCATTCTCCTGAGTTAGTCTATGAGCCTCATCTTTGGAGATGACCTCGGGGCCTTCATCCATTTTTCCAAGATAATCTCGAGGATGCTTTGACCTCAGGGGCTTTCTTCCATTCTCCCGAGATAGTCTCGGGAGCCCGATTGCCAGTCTAACCTTGGGACTCTGGTTCGGTAGACTTTGCCATAAGCTTTTCCATGTCACATATCTATCCTGGGATGCTCATCCCTATCGATGTCTTTACCAAGAACTCTTCTCTCACCTATGGGCCATAAATTTAGTGTTAATTTGTTGGCAGTTTAGAGTTAATTTGTATGCTGAAGATAGGTTACTAATTACTCTTTTCACACTTATGAGCCATAAATTTTCTTCTAGCTTCTTCATTAATTATTTTAATTTTTTTAATCTTATCATCATAGACATATTTGCATATATTACTTAACATTTACTATACACCATTATATTAAAATGATCTAACTGTCTGATCCTGTCATGAAGTGAGTCAGACGCCCTTACAACTGGGTGAGTCTCCGAGGAAGGCGAGGTCGCTGGGGTGGCGTGACGAGCTGGAGTGCTCCCAACCTGCAAGACAAATACCGTTAGAACCCGTCGGGAAAAGTCCCCGGCCAGGCATTCCGACGGTCAAGTCAGTACATGACGGCGGCGATGGAAAGCAATCGAACAGTAGTGAAATTGCACTATCGTGCGTACCTGGGAAATACGGAGTGGGAGGTATATATGACCGGGGAAGCTGACAGGTTCTGCCCCGCCTGCCACTTGCCGTCGTGTACAGAGGGCAGGGTAATGCATGCCCAGAGATGACAGGGTAAAGTGGCACATGCTGTATTAAGGAAAGGGGCACTGTCAACTTAAGGGTGGCGCCGTGGGACGCCGCTCGACCTGACACCAAAACATGTGGTCGAGGTATGGGGGACAAGATGTGGCAGACGAATCAGTACCTCGGCGAGATATCCGCTATTGGGGACCAGGATGACCAAGGTCCTGCGCCGACCCCGTACAACCGCTGGTAGTTCAATGTCAGGGAGTGGTTGTGCCGACTGGGGCATGGAATAACAAGGCCGACTGAGGGCCTATGAGGGTGTCGACTGGGGCACTGAGTAAGGAGGCCGGCTGAGCGCCTATGAGGGTGCCGACTAGGGCACTGAGTATCATCACCTTCGGCTCGGGCTTATTCCCGGAACGTGGGCCGCCACGCATCAGCGAGAAGCCGAGCCTGGGTGGGTCTCAAACCATTTGACTCAGGAGAAGGCTCCTACTAGACTATGTGGACCTTGACACGGAAGCCCCCAAGGGTCTGAGCCCATGGGCCTCTTATTTAACGAGGTCGTCCTGCCCACTGACCACCTCCTTTCTGACTGAGTGTCAGGCTGACGGGCCAGGTCACGTAAGCTAGCCCGGGATCATAAGCATCTCCCTCAAGTCTAGTCGAAGGAGGCACGCAGTCCGACTGACTGGACCCTAAATCTGGTTCGAGCCTGGCGCACCCATCGGAGGGACCGGCCGTCATCGATTGCGAATATTCTACCGCACCTGTATTCTGTCGCCTTGAATACTACCGGGGTCTGATCAGACGACTTTAGCTGGGTCGCACGTTTCTCCCAGTCGTCCATCGGACGATTGGCACTCCTCCCCTGCCCCCATAAGTGAGACTCCTCGCTTGCTCGTTCTTCTTTCTGCATTCGAAGTCGTCCGCTGTCCTCCACTGCTTTGCGCGCCGCTAGGGTTGCAACAACTTCCTTGTCCCGGCCTTTATTCGTCGACCCCTTCGCACTGGTTAGCTTCTCGACTCCTTCTTCTCCAATGGCCTCTTCTTCTTCGTCTCCACCCCAGCCTCGGCCTTGGTATGCCACCTTGAGAACCACCCTTACCTCCCATGACATGCTCCAAATAAAATCGGACTTCTTAATTCTGACCGACCACCGCATACGCCTGCCTAAATCGCACGAACACCCAAATTCTGCCCCCTTGGGCTATATTGCCTTATCTCGGGATCATCTTCAAGCCGGCCTACGTTTCCCCGTCCATCCCTTCATTGCCGCCATCTGTGACTACTTCTAGATTCCTCTGTCTCAACTAGCCCCCAATGTCATACGCCTGATATGTGGCTCAGCCACTGTTTTCTCACTTCTCGAGATTCCCCTTGTACCAGAGAACTTCCATTACTTTTTCTACCCTAAACAGCAAGAAGTGGGTGACTTCTTCTTACAGGCCCGAGCCAAAACTTCCTTCCTTTTGAACCTGCCCACTTCAAACAAAGGTTGGAAGGAACGCTACTTCTTCATTGGGCCTATCCCCGCCCCGGGATGGCCTACTACCTGGGTGGAGGGACTCCCCGTGTCTGAGACTCTCCCCCGATACTATCGCACCTCCGCCGCCTACTTGGCAATCATTGCTAAATTGGAGGACAGGCACTTTCACGGTGGGCTTTTGTTAAAAGAGGGGATTCTCTCCGCTTTCGGTCTGAGCCCGAGTCCCGCTCCCCCTTTGGCTGATGTTGGTAAGTCTTTCCGTGTGTACCAAGCATATCTCTCAGTCGAGCCTATACTTATTTTTTTTTCATAGTTTCTCTGTTGCTGTCCACGGCCCTGAAGGGAGGTTTCAGGCTGACCGAGGCCGAGCTGCAGACTCGGATCACTTCTATGTTGGCCGCTAGAGAAGGTGCTGTAGCGGAGACGGTTCCGGCCAACCCGACCCCAATTGTGCCGGAGTCGGGCCCCACCGCATCCGAGGCCGCCCCATCCATGACTGTCCTACCTCGCCCTTCGTCCAAACGCCGCCGAGCGTCCTCCCCGACAGGGGGTTCCTTCCTTCCTTCCTCCAGCAAGCACCTGGAGAAGAAGAAGAAGAAGAAGAAGAAGAAGAAGAGAGCAGCTCCAGAGCCCGAAGCCCATTCTGCTTCTTTGGGGGAGAAGAAGAAAAAGAAGAAGAAAAGAGCAGCTCCTGAGCCGGGAGCTCACTCTGCCTCTTTAGCCATCGTTCTGTATGTGGCCCCCGTGATTACTTCGTCGGTCACCGTTTTCGTCGGAGACTCCCCAGTTCGCCTACCGGCAATTGCCTCGGCCATTGCCCCCAACCCTGGTGCTGCGGCCAACCTCTCCGTCACCACATCGCCCGCTGACCTTTCTGCCACCTCCAATGACTCCGACACCTTGAGGTCTGCTCAATCAGGAGCCCCTTCCACTGAGGGTCCGCCGGAGGATCCAGTGATGCACCTTTTGGTGCCCTCTCGGGCAGACCGTCGCCTAAAGATGCCCCCGGGTGAGCTACCCGAGCATCACCAGGACCTGCGTCTGTATGGGTCGGTAGCCGACCGCTATGCCCAAGGGTTCGAGGAGTCTTACTTTCGAGGCCCTCGCAACAAAGCTGACGCCTTTTTCCTTAAGGCCACCCAGGTATGCCTAAACGATCTAGGTCTTCCGTTGCGCCTTTTACTTCTGACTCACAGGAACGATGTTCCTTCTGCAGTTCGTAGGAGACTGCCACGGCATCTCCATGTCTCTCCTGGCGCAAAGCACGACACGGGCTAAGGCCGAGAGGAAGGTGCAGCGCCTGCAGATGCAGCTGGCGCACTCCCAATTAGTTGCTGACGAGCCCACATTGAATCACCTACGAGAGGAGGTTCAGGCTCTACAAAATCAACTGACCCATTCGGGGGAACAACTCGAAGTGGCGCGCGGTCAAGTTGAGACGGCGCAACAAGCCACTTCCCAAGCAAATATTAGGCTTTCCACCCTGAAGCATGCCGAGCGGAAAGCACGAGCCTTACAAGTGGAGGCCCAGGCCGAGTCAGCCCAGGCTAAATCCGACCTTCAGAGGGTGTCGGTAACCCTTGACTCTCTTCGAGCCCAACTAGAGGCCAGGGATATTGCTGCTCTGGCCCAGTCGCAAAGGATAACTGAGCTATCTATGGAGCTCTCTTCCAAAGACCAATTGTTGCACGCCCAGAAAGGAGAGCTCGAGCAATTGCGAAGGGAGAGGTCCGATTGGGAGGCAACCAGATCGGAGTTGACAGGGCTTCGTGCCCGTAGGGAGACTGAGCAGTCCGAGTGGGAGGCGGCTAGCTCGGAGCTGATGACGCTTCGATCTTACAAGGAGACTGAAGATTCTCGACGGGAGAAGTATAGACTTGAGTGTATCAACGACTCTACCCATATGGCCGAAATCGCCAAACGGTTCATGGACGTCATGGAGCCACAAGGGCTGAATATCCTCCGCCGACTCAGGCTAGGCGGGTATCTGTCTCCCGCTATGCCTCCCACGGCCGTAAGCCTTGAGGACATGTGTGAAGACTTGCCCAGCGTGACCGATGTGCCCTTCAAGTGAAGGTTCAGCCGTCTGTATCTTTTGCCTTTCTTCTTTGTATGCTCGTGAGGGTGACGGGTTTGGAGCGACACGTCCCCTGGCCTTGCCGACTGGAACCTTCCTATTCCCCCTCAAATCTTTCGGGCCTGTTCTCTTTGTCGAATGGTTAGCGATCTCCAAGATCGTCGAACGGACCGCTCCGATTGAGACACTGCCTTACTGTGTAGATTGTTGAGCTAAAGGACCGATGGGGTCCGACCCGCTCACGAGGGTTTGGCCGTTTGGTCGAGTTAGAACCCAAGAAACGTGAGTCGCCCGGTGACTGGCCGGGCTCGAAGCTCGGGGACTGGCGTGTTTATGAGCATTCTTCTGCGCCCATCCCATCGGGGCGATTCGTATCCTGGTCCCTGACGTCTGCTTTAATGAGTGATGGAACAGGGCTTGGGCGACGTGACGCGTCGGGCAGCGAAACGTCCGTCACCAGTCATGAGCGCCTCGGGTACCGAGCAGCCCTTGCGCATTTACTCAGGCTCTACCATTTCTTCACGTCTTCCCCTCGCGTGACTAACCGTCGGATTGCGTGGTTTACCGAGGTCTTCCACGAACGGCTGAGATGTTTTTCTTCCCCCTATATATAGGCGGCCCTTGCCACCTTCATTTTTCACGGGACCCCTGTGGCACCGAACTTCCCCTTCATCTTCCCGCATGTCGACCGACTCCTCTGAAGAAGCCTTTTTCCTGCGAGGGTCCGATGTTTCTTCAGACAATTCATATTCCTCTCCCCCAGAAGATGTTGACCGGGAGTTCTTTGAGATGATGCTCTCCCCCGGTTCTCCTTTTTCGCCCCAAATGCTTAAACCCATCACTTCCCCCGCGAGGGTACTTTACGTAAAGGGAAGGAACCAATGAGAACATGCCCCACTCCCCGCATGGGAATCCCTGTTACAAGTGATCTTCCCATGGAAGCTTGCCCTCAGGCACCTCATTCGGCTGCATTCTCCTCTCCACATAGCATTTCTGCCCCTCCCCATCGAGCGAAACGGGCCCGGGTACTGGCTCCTGCAAAAGCTGCTGCCTCGGCGCCTTCGCCTTCCCGGGTGACCCCCTTTCCGGGGAGAGTGTCTCCCTCGCTTGCTCCTGAGGTATCGCTTTCCCTAGCGCCTCTGGAGTTCCTCCTTCCTCCGTCGGGAAGCTCCTCTCGAGCGTTCTCTTCCACTTTGCTGAAGAGGGTTTAGGTGCTGCGCCCCTGGGGGATCCGAAGGGAGGTGTTCATACCGTCCTTCGTCATTCAACTCGTCGCGGTTTTGTATGCCGACCGGCTAGCAATATCGGCTCGAGGAATGCTGGAGGGGCTATTATCATTATGCCTCCTATCTCAGCCAATGCCAGTCCGGGGCGGCTTGCTGCTTGCATGCTCCTTGCCCCTTTTCGACCCTCGGGCCTTTGCGGGCGAGGACGCTGCTGCCGGCTCTCCTGGACCAGTCTCTCCACCTGCCGCCATTCCTTGGACACTATCTAGTGACTCATGTTCAAGTGATGGTCAGGGCAGGAAGTCTGCAAACTTCTTCCAGCCGAGAGTCCGGAAACTCTGCTCGGGCGAGAGCTCTTAGGCCCGACCCAAAAAACTTCAACTTACAAGAGGTGTTGCTTTTATTTCTCTTTTCTTTACTTCTGACCTTTGCCTTCCCTTGTCAACAGGCGTCACCGTCAGATTGGATTTCTGAGGAGTGGGCTGTGCTCAGAGCGCAACCTTTCGAAGCACAACACCTCATCTCTATCCTGCGGGCCGATCTGAGGGCCAAAGAGGAGGAACGGGCTGCTAGCGCCGCGGAGCTCAGCGAGCTTAAGCAAAAGTACGAAGTCCAAACGTCCGTACTGAAGGCCGTCCAGCGACGCCTCTGACACCTCAAGAGCTATACCGACTCCCTGCTCCAAGGTCAGGCCCCGAAGGAGACTGGCCGAGCCCCGTGAGTTAGGGTTGGTTGATACTGAGTCCTGAGCGCTTTTGCTTTTATTAGCTGAAAAGGCCCTAAGCCTCTATCTTGTAATCGCCTGGGATAACAAAATGCCACCTTTTCATATACTTGCCATGTTTACAGGTTAGTGAACCGAACGACTTGCGCGAGGGCTTCTCTTACTTAGGCCCTAGTCGCTACGCATTTTTAGGGTTGGGCGCGGGCATTAGGCCTTCCCTCTTTGGGGGTTTGCTCGGACCGGAAGATATTCTCCAGCACAATGATAGATCAGTCGCAGGTGAGTGATTCGCAACAGGGAGAACACCTAAGTGTCGATTGAAGGACATACCCGTTATTCCGAGCCCTTTGCAACGTCCCGACCGAGCCGTAAACGGTGGGTAACTTTGTCGGGCCGTACATCTCCTGATCGGGCTCAACATCAGGGGCACCCAAGTCGGGGAGATGTTACGGAGTTTTTCTTGTCCTAATACTTCAAGAATTTCGCCCGCATGGCGGGTTAATAAGTGGGGAGCCCGGATCGCCCTGCACTGGGTCCAGGACCAAGCTGGCGAGGGAACGCGATTTGTTAAAAGATGGGAGTTTAACTACCGACTCTTGCCGATTCTCAGGAGCGTTGGCCGCCACGCGTTCGATCGGAGACACTGAACCAAATGGGGCGCGGAAGCTGATCCCCTTATAACTTGCTGGCGAGGCAGGAGTTGCGCACACGTGGGCAGGACCAGGGGGTGGGCGCCGCGCTATGGCGCCACGCGGAGCACACCGGTCAGGCAGCTGACCGCGGGATAATAGCGCACACAGCCGAGCAAGACTCAGGGGGTGTGGGACGCCACACGTCTTACTGAGGAGCCGAGCTGCGGGAAAGCACACGCGGCCAGGCAGGCTGAGCCGCGGGATAATAGCGCACACAGTCGGGCAGGACTCAGGGAGCGTGGACGCCACGCGTCTTACTGAGCAGCCGAGCTGCGGGAAAGCACACACGGTCAGGCAGGCTGAGCCGCGGGATAATAGCGCACACAGTCGGGCAGGACTCAGGGAGCGTGGGACGCCACGCGTCTTACTGAGCAGCGAGCTGCGGGAAAGCACACACGGTCAGGCAGGCTGAGCCGCGGGATAATAGCGCACACAGTCGGGCAGGACTCAGGGAGCGTGGGACGCCACGCGTCTTACTGAGCAGCCGAGCTGCGGGAAAGCACACACGGTCAGGCAGGCTGAGCCGCGGGATAATAGCGCACACAGTCGGGCAGGACTCAGGGAGCGTGGGACGCCACGCGTCTTACTGAGCAGCCGAGCTGCGGGAAAGCACACACGGTCAGGCAGGCTGAGCCGCGGGATAATAGCGCACACAGTCGGGCAGACTCAGGGAGCGTGGGACGCCACGCGTCTTACTGAGCAGCCGAGCTGCGGGATAGCACACACGGTCAGGCAGGCTGAGCCGCGGGATAATAGCGCACACAGTCGGGCAGGACTCAGGGAGCGTGGGACGCCACGCGTCTTACTAAGCAGCCGAGCTGCGGGATAGCACACACAGTCAGGCAGGCTGAGCCGCGGGATAATAGCGCACACAGTCGGGCAGGACTCAGGGAGCGTGGGACGCCACGCGTCTTACTGAGCAGCCGAGCTGCGGGAAAGCACACACGGTCAGGCAGGCTGAGCCGCGGGATAATAGCGCACACAGTCGGGCAGGACTCAGGGAGCGTGGGACGCCACGCGTCTTACTGAGCAGCCGAGCTGCGGGAAAGCACACACGGTCAGGCAGGCTGAGCCGCGGGATAATAGCGCACACAGTCGGGCAGGACTCAGGGAGCGTGGGACGCCACGCGTCTTACTGAGCAGCCGAGCTGCGGGAAAGCACACACGGTCAGGCAGGCTGAGCCGCGGGATAATAGCGCACACAGTCGGGCAGGACTCAGGGAGCGTGGGACGCCACGCGTCTTACTGAGCAGCCGAGCTGCGGGAAAGCACACACGGTCAGGCAGGCTGAGCCGCGGGATAATAGCGCACACAGTCGGGCAGGACTCAGGGAGCGTGGGACGCCACGCGTCTTACTGAGCAGCCGAGCTGCGGGAAAGCACACACGGTCAGGCAGGCTGAGCCGCGGGATAATAGCGCACACAGTCGGGCAAGACTCAGGGAGCGTGGGACGCCACGCGTCTTACTGAGCAGCCGAGCTGCGGGAAAGCACACACGGTCAGGCAGGCTGAGCCGCGGGATAATAGCGCACACAGTCGGGCAGACTCAGGGAGCGTGGGACGCCACGCGTCTTACTGAGCAGCCGAGCTGCGGGAAAGCACACACGGTCAGGCAGGCTGAGCCGCGGGATAATAGCGCACACAGTCGAGCAAGACTCAGGGAGCGTGGGACGCCACGCGTCTTACTGAGCAGCCGAGCTGCGGGAAAGCACACACGGTCAGGCAGGCTGAGCCGCGGGATAATAGCGCACACAGTCGAGCAAGACTCAGGGAGCGTGGGGACGCCACGCAGTCGAGCTTAAGCTGGAGCCAAGCGGGGCGGCTGAGCGTGAGCGCGGGAAAGCACACACGGTAGGCAGGCTAGCCGCGGGATAATAGCGCACACAGTCGAGCAAGACTCAGGGAGCGTGGGACGCCACGCATCTTACTGAGCAGCCGAGCTGCGGGAAATATAGCTCGAGAGCCTGGTACATCTGCGAGCGGGGTAAGGACCATATGCTTCCACTTGTCAGATGTGTTTTATTCTTACATCATCATCTTTTCACTCGGCAACCCGATAGGGCTGGAGGTGGATCGCACTCCAGGGTCGATCCAACCTTTTTCCCTTTTCATTTTCCAAGTAGTACGCTCCCGAAGAAAGCTTTTGAACAACCTTGAAGGGTCCTCCCACTGCGGCTCCAGCTTGCTCACGTCCCCCACCGGTTTAATTCTTTTCCAGACGAGGTCGCCCACTTGAAATGTTCTAGGCAGCACTCTTCGGTCATACCGCTGCTTCATCTTCTGCCTATAGGCGAACATTCGAGCCGCTGCTTTGTCACGAATTTCATTGACCAGGTCCAGCTCCAACCGCCGTCTCTCCGGATTATCTTCATCATATGTCGCCCTTCGATCCGATTCGCACCCGACCTCGACCGGGATCACTGCCTCAGTTCCGTAAACCAACTGGAAAGGCGTGCATCCGGTTGTTTCTTTGATGGTGGTTCGCAAGGCCCATAAGATGCTCGGGAGCTCCTCCACCCAGGTTCCGCCAACGTGGTCGAGCTTAGTCTTCAACCCCTGAGAATCTCCCGATTGGCCACTTCTGCCTGTCCATTGCTCTGAGGGTAGGCTACAGAAGTAAAGGCCTGCTTGATGCCGTACTTGGCGCACCACTCTCGTATCTTCCTGCCCTGGAACTGCCTCCCATTATCTGAGACAAGCTTATGTGGGATTCCATACCGGCACAGTATGTCTCGCCACAAGAACCTCTTCACCGCCTGCTCGGTGATGTGCGCTAGAGCTTCCGCCTCTATCCACTTGGAAAAGTAATCGACCGCAACCAGCAAGTATTTCTTCTGAGCGGCAGCAGTCGGAAAGGGCCCCACGATGTCCATGCCCCACTGGTCAAAAGGGCAAGAGACTATTGACGCCTTCATAGCTTCAGTAGGTCGGTGCGGTAGGCACTGGTGCTTCTGGCAGGATAAGCACTTGGCGACCAGCTCGTTGGCATCCTTCTGCAAGGTGGGCCAATAATATCCTGACATTATAGCCTTCCGAGCCGTCGCGCGAGCACCAGCATGATGTCCACAGATTCCCAGATGAATTTCCCTCAGAACATAGTCAGCATCTTCTTCGTTCAGGCACTTGAGGAGAGGTCGAGAAAACGATCTCTTGTAAAGGGTGTCGCCGACCATGGTGAATCGGGACGCATGCTTTTTGAGCCACTGAGCCTCCTCACGGTTGGTCGGTAAAGTTCCCCGGGTGAGGTAGGTGATGATCGGAGTTCGCCAGTCGGATCCCAACTCCAAGTCAGCCTGCCTTTCTATTTGCATGACTAGTAGTGCTGGGCCGCCCGCCTGAGGAAGCACCCATGAGCCAACAGAACTAGCCAACTTAGCCAACTCATCCGCCTTGAAGTTTTCTTCCCGTGGGATCTTTCTCACTTGTACCTCTTTGAATTCAGCCTTGAGCTTTTCATAAGCTTCTATGAAAGCCTGCAGCCGATCACTGTTAACCTCGAACTTTCCAGCCACTGCTGCGTGACTAGCTGAGAATCTGAGTAGAGCATTACTCGGGCCGCCCCTACGTGCTTAGCGGCCTGCAATCCGGCTATGAGGGCCTCGTACTCCGCCTCATTATTGGTGGCTTTGTACTCCAAACGCACGGACAGGTGCATTTTTTCTCCGCTGGGGGAGACCATCAGAACACCAATCCCACTCCCTGATCGAGCGGACGATCTATCCACGTATATCTGCTACGCCTCTTCAATCTCGTCCGAATGCAGCTCACTTAGGAATCCGCTAAAGCTTGAGCCTTGATAGCTGGTCGAGGCTGGTATTGAATGTCATATTCGCTCAGCTCGGTAGTCCACTTGATCAGTCGCCCCGACGCTTCAGGGTTTGAGGCTACTCGGCCCAGGTTACTGTTTGTCAAAACCACGATAGGATGTGCCAAGAAATAGGGACGAAGCCTCCGGGCACCCAGCAACAATACATACAGCAACCTCTCGAGTGTCGTGTAGCGGCACTCGGCTCCTTTTAATAAATGAGCGAAGAAGTACACTGGCTGCTGTTCAGCCGCTTCCTGTTTAACCAACACTAGGCTGACTGAGTCGGCCGATGCGGCCAAATACACATAGAGAGTTTCCCCGACTTCAGGTTTTGCCAACACCGGTAGTTCAGCAAGATAAGTCTTCAGCTCTTCGAATGCCTTGTCGCAGTCGGCATCCCATTGGAACTTGGTGGCTTTGCGGAGGGTTTTAAAGAAAGGCAACCCTCGCTCTGCTGATCGGGAGATGAACCGAGATAGGGCCGTGATTCGCCCGGCGAGCCTTTGAGCCTCCCGCAGATTCCTGGGCGGGGGCATATCCAGCAGGGCCTTGACCTTCCCTGGGTTAGCTTCTATGCCGCACTCGGTCACAATATAGCCTAAGAACTTCCCCCTACGAGCACCAAAAAGGCACTTAGCTGGGTTCAGCTTGAGTCCGTACCTCCGAAACGTCTGGTAGGTTTCCTCGACATCCGACACTAAGTCTTCAGCACGGGCAGATTTGATGAGGATGTCATCGACGTACACCTCCACGTTTCTCCCGATCTGAGACCGGAAGACTTTATTCATCATTCGCTGGTAGGTGGCTCCAGCGTTCTTCAATCCGAACGGCATGACGGTGTAGCAATAAGTGCCATCCGCCGTAATGAAACTGACCTTTTCTTGGTCCTCGAGGGCCAGGGGTACTTGATGATACCCCTGGTAGGCATCCAGCATGGAGATGAACTCGCTGCCCGCCGTCGAGTCCACCATCTGATCAATCCGGGGCAAAGGGTAGCAGTCTTTTGGGCAGGCCTTGTTGAGGTCCCGAAAGTCGATGCAGATTCACCATCTGTTGTCTGGCTTAGGCACCAGTACCACATTGTCCAGCCAGGATGGGAACTGTACCTCCCTGATGTGCCCGACCTCCGTCAACCTTTCAATCTCCGCCCTGATTGCCTTGTTCTGCTCGGTGCTGAAGTCTCTTTTCCTTTGCTTCACCGGCCGAGCATGGGGGTAGACATGGAGGTGGTGCTCTGCAACTTCCGGTCGGACGCCTCTCAATTCCTTGACGGTCCAGGCGAAGACGTCTTGATTGCAAGCCAAGCACTCCAGCAGGGGCTCTTTCAGCTCCTCCGTCAGTCCTACGACTATCTTGACTCGGGACTCTTCCCGGTAGGGGAGGAGTTGCACCTCTTCTTTGTCTTCCTGCAACTCGGACCAGGGAGAGGCTTGGACCATGTTGCAGTCGGGGAAAGGTCGCGGGACCTTGCGACTTTCTACATGAACATCGTCCACGTAGCACCTTCGGGCTACCCTCTGGTCGCCCCTGACCTCCCCCACCTGGTCCCCGACCGGGAACTTAACCTTCAGGTAGAAGGTAGAGGCGACGGCCCGGAACTCATTGAGGGCAGGTCGACCCAAAATGGCGTTGTAGGACGAAGGGGCGTCCACCACCAGAAAAGTGGACCACCGAGTCCTCTTCAATGGCTCTTCACCCAAGGAGATGGCCAGCCGAATCTGGCCGATGGGATGTACCGGATTCCCCGTGAAGCCAAACAACGGGGTCGCCACTAGCTCCAACTGGGACTTTTCAATCTGAAGCTGGTCAAATGCCCTCTTGTAGAGTATGTTGACCGAGCTGCCTGTGTCCACGATGGTGCGGTGGACTTGATAATTGGCGATGACGGCGGTGATGACCAGCGCATCATCGTGGGGGACTTCCAGCCCCTGGAGATCCTGGGGCCCGAAGCTGATCTGCGGCCCCTCTGCCTGGGCCAAACTAGTGCCGACTTGATGGATCTCCAGTCGGCGCACCTGGGCTTTCCGGGCCCTGTGGGAGTCTCCTCCCGTCGGGCCGCCCGAGATGACATGCACGCCGCCTCGGACAACGTTCTGCTGGTTGGCCCGCTCTTCCTCCGTCTCCTCTTCCACCGCTCGGTTCCCTTGAGGGAACAGATTTCGAGCAGCTAGCGGGTTTTCTCGCAGTTCCTCGGCCATTGGATCGGCGTTCGGGCCTCCTCGGCCTACCCCCCGTCCGGGAGGTGTTTGGCGCCCCCGTCCTCTGGGGGCCTGAGCCCGGCCCCGGCCGGCCTGTCGGCACTCCTCGGTGGCGTGCCCATGACTCTGGTGGAAGCTGCAGTATGGCCTCCATCGGGCGGGGAAGCATCCCTGGGCCACCTGCTGCACGTGGCGTATTTCCATGCCCGCATGCCCGGCGGGGCCCCGCGGGCTACGAATGGGTCCTCCTGAGGGTCTGGCATGTGAACAGGAGGAGGGGGTGCCGGGACCACCGCTTCCTTGCGCCGAGCCGCCTGCGCTTCCTCGACGTTGATATACTTGTCAGCCTTCCCGAGAAGGCTGTCGAAATCCTTCGGAGGCTTCCGAATCAGTGAGCGGAAGAACTCTCCCTCCTGCAGGCCCTGGGAGAATGCACTAACCATAACCTCCTGGGTGGCAGTTGGCACATCCATCGCCAACTCGTTGAATCTCCGAATGTACGACTTAAGGGTTTCTTTCGGCCCTTGCTTCAGGGCGAACAGGTTGAGACTCGTTTTGTGGTGCCTTCGGCTGCTAGCGAAGTGCTGCAGGAACACCCTCTTGAACTTTTCAAAGCTCGTGACCGACCCGTCGGGGAGTCGGTCGAACCATCTCTGGGCTGCACCAGAGAGCGTGGTCAGGAAGGCTCGACACTTAACGCCTTCCGGGTATTGCTGAAGCATAGCAGCACTCTCAAACTTCATCAAATGTTTCTCCGGATCCGTGGTCCCCATGTACTCAGGGACGGTGAAGAAACGAAGGTGGTGGGGCACGGGATCCTCCAGGATCCATGGAGCAAAAGGGCTGTGTACCGACATGGTCGATGCAGGGTCCGCCGAAGCTTTTCCCTTGTCCGGTCGCCTCCCGCGCACCGGGTTAGAGACTGAGGCCGCGACTGATATCGAGTGAGCATCACCGACTTGCTCCTGGGGAACAACTGCTGGGGGATGTGTGGGACCACCCTCCGGCACAGCCGACCATCCTTGTCCTCCCGAGATGCATCGTGCCACTAGCTCTGGGCCCTGAGGCCCTTGGCTGGCTGCTTGGGAGAGCCTTTGAGAGGCCCTCTGCTGAGCGCGTGTAGCCATGAGTACCTCGTACTCCTCACGAGAGACGTCTACGTTCAGCTCATAAGGATCAACCATCTCTACTTCCGATAAGGCTGCTGGTGTCCCTCCTTCTAGCGCTAAATTTGATCCTGTCGCGAAGTGAGTCGGACGCCCTTACAGCTGGGTGAGTCTCCGAGGAAGGCGAGGTCGCTGGGGTGGCATGACGAGCTGGAGCGCTCCCAACCTGCAAGACAGAGACCGTTAGAACCCACCGGGAAAAGTCCCCGGCCAGGCACTCCGACGGTCAAGTCAGTACACGACGGTGGCAATGGAAAGCAATCAAACAGTAGTGAAATTGCACTATCGCACGTACCTGGGAAATGCGGAGTGGGAGGTATATATGACCAGGGAAGCTGACAGGTTCTGCCCCGCCTGCCACTTGCCGTCGTGTAGAGAGGGCAGGGTAATGCATGCCCAGAGATAGCAGGGTAAAGTGGCACATGCTGTATTAAGGAAAGGGGCACTGTCAACTTAAGGGTGGCGCCGTTGGACGCCGCTCGACCTGACACCAAAGCATATGGTCGAGGTATGGGGGACAAGGTGTGGCAGTCGAATCAGTACCCCGGCGAGATATCCGCCACTTGGGACCAGAACGGCTCTGGTCCTGCGCCGACCTTGTACCCCTTCTAGTCGTCTGGTGTCAGGGAGTGGTTGTGCCAACTGGGGCATTGAGCAAGGAGGCCGGCTGAGGGCCTGTGAGGGTGCCACTGGGGCACTGAGTAAGGAGGCCGGCTGAGGGCCTGTGAGGGTGCCGACTGGGGCACTTAGTATCATCACCTTCGGCTCGGGCTTATTCCCGGAACGTGGGCCACCACGCATCAGCGAGAAGCCGTGCCTGGGTGGGTCTCAAACCATTTGACTCAGGAGAAGGCTCCTACCAGACTATGTGGACCTTGACATGGAAGCCCCCAAGGGCCTGAGCCCACGGACCTCTTATTTAACGAGGTCGTCCTGCCCACTGGCCTCCTCCCTTCTGACTGAGCGCCAGGCTGACGGGTCAGGTCACGTAAGCTAGCCCGGGATCACAGGACTTGGTAAATCACACATAAGGATTAACGGAGTGAAGCATCCGAGGGACAAGAGCCGAGGAAAAGGACTTCAAGAGTGAGTCGAGACAGTAGACTTCAAAGGCATACGCGAAGGATGGTATGGAGACAAGCCGCGGGCTTGTGTGCGCATCCGAGGGATGAGAGCCGAAGGAAGAGAACTTCAAGGGGCAAGCTAAGGAAGTGGACTTCAAGGCATACGCGAAGGGTGAACTCCGGAGAGGTTGAGAGTACATTTGTAAGTAGGGCAGTCGACTGGCAAGGGAACCAGTCGACTGGCACTACTGAGAGCGCACTATAGCAGTCGACTGATATAGACACCAATCGACTCATCTTTCTGTAAGGTCAAACAGCCGGAAGCAGTCGATTGGTCTGTTCGAAATAGAGTCGTTAGGCTAGCCGTTGGCTGGACATCAGTCGACTAGCCCTGGGGGCAGTCGACTGGTATCAGGGCTGAGCTGTTTGATTAACAGCTCTCTCCACTATTTAAAGTGGAGTTTGAGACTTGAGATAGGTTAGCAATTCATTGTGATATCCTTACTCTAGTGCTCAAGCTTCAAGTGCTCATCTTCCTCCTAAACCCTGGCTCTATCTTACAAGGAGGAAGAAGGTTTGTGAGAGGTTGTTCTCCACCGAGAAGGAGAAAGAGTTAGCCGAAGATTGTCGGGGTGTGATCCACCGAAGGATCAAGGGTTCGTCCACCTCAAGGACACGCCGTGGAGTAGGAGCAAGCAATCTCCGAACCACGTAACTGGTAACGTGTTAGCATTGTATTAATTGATAGATTAAGTTTTCGCTTGTGCTAACCATTGTAGGAAGAAGATTGAATTGGGGTGGCCAAGCTATTCCCCCTTCTCTAGCTGTGTCATCGATCACAACATTGAATAGGTATGGTGTAGTTCTTATATTAAATATGGTGTTTTAGGGCATTGGTCGGAGATGCCCTTAGAAAGCCATTTAATCTAACCATAGGAAAATGATCTCCTGCACGTATATGACTGTCCGCCATATAGTGATTCAGATGCATGAATTTAATTATTTTATTTTAAAAAAATTAAATTTTTAAAAAAGTTTAAAGCCTAAAATACATATAATATATATTCGTGAGTATCTAAAGTTTTTTTATCTTTAGAACTATAATCCAAAAGAAAAGTCTAAAACCTAGAGAGAAAATCTTATTAACTTAAACTACTATAATCTAACCCTTAAATTCTAAAATCTTAAATCTTAAATACATAGAATATACTTCGTCCGCATCTAAAATATTTTCATCCAGAATACTATTACCGAGATAAACCTGAACCCTTGAGGGAAAGTCTTATTCACTTAAATCCACTATAACCTAGTTTTTAAATTGTAAAATCTTAAACTCTAAATATGTATGATATACTTTATCTAAAATTTTTTATCTTGAACATTATAGCCCAATAAGTAAGCATGAACTTTAAGGAAAAATTTTATTGACTTACCTACTATAATCCAACCCTAAATTTTAAAATCTTAAACATATATATAATATATCTCAAAAAAATAAAATTAAAAAAATCTCCAACGGTTGATTCCAGGAGCCTCAGTAAAAATCAAAATGAAAATAATAATAATTTTATAATCGAGGCACTTGGACATATTTCAGGCGCCTCAATCGTGCACAGACATATAAAAACTGTCGTTTAGGATAACGTTTTCGTGTGTATATATATGTAACGCCCGCTTTTTTTTTCATAAAGCGGCGTTACGTTTAGAGCTGTCAAACGGGCCAACCCATGGCGGGGCGGGTCGGCCCATGGCGGGCCGGCCATTTGGCGGGGCGGGGCGGGGCGGGGCGGGTCGACCCGTCATCTAGGCGGGTTGGAAAATCCCCAACCCAACCCAATCCAAGGCAGGCCGTGGGTTAGGCGGGCCAACCCGCGGGCCCATCAAAATATTTTTAAAAAAATAAAAAAATTAATATATTTATATTTCATCAATCAAATATATTAAGAAATATATTTTTTAAATATAAATGGATACAAACGAATACTCATGTGATGAAAAATATTATTTTTTTATTTCAAAATAATAACAAAGAAAGATAATAAATTGTCATAAAACTTAACTAACATGTGATTCTCAACCCGCGGGCCAACCCAAGCCCGTCGCGGGCCGACCCGTGCGGGTCGCGGGCCTAGGCGGGTTGGCCCGCGGTGGGCTTAGGTTGCTTAAATTCTAACCCAACCCGCTTAAATTGATTGGCGGGGTGGGCCAACCCGACGGGCTCAACCCAAATTGACAGCTCTAGTTACGTTAACATACGTAGGGGCATGTGAACATCGTAATGCAGCGGAATAAGTTAAACTTACACATACATGCACCTAGCTATCCTTCCTAACATAGTGACATGGGAACTTAGCATTATTAACACCGTACTTATCATCATGTCATGAAGTCACATAAGTCATCCATTAGGCACATAAGTAGCAAGCGTAAAGTTTTAGCATAAGACTTGTAAATATATCTTTTTCTTGGCCAAGTCACTACCACACACACGTTCCTGCCCCTCTTGCTGCTTCCTCATCGTCCTCCTACTTGATCTGCGGTATAAGGAAAATAAGACTATAAGCACATAGGCTTAGTAAGACTCTTTCCTACTCACTAAAACCATTCATCAAAGTAACCATAAGCACACGAAACATGAACATAACTTGGTGCTTTACATAGGACATAAGCATCTAAAATCACTTAGCATGACATAGTTCTTGCATAGTACATGAACATAAAATACATTTAACATAGCATGAGACATGGCATAAACATAAATATAAGTATACTTAACATGGCATGATACATGGCATAAACATAAACATAAATATACTTAACATGGCATGATACATGGCATAAACTTAAATATAAATATACTTAACAGGGCATGATACATGGCATAAACTTAAACATAAATCTACTTAACATGGCATGATACATGGTATAAACATAAACATAAATATACTTAACATGGCATGATACATGGCATAAACTTAAACATAAATCTACTTAACATGGCATGATTTCTAGCACAGCATATGGGCATCTTCTTAACATAAACATAAACATAAGACGTTTCCTATCATGCATAATTCTTAACATGAAACATAAGCATAAAACATTACTATCCTGGCATAATGCATAACATGAATGAATGCATGAGTCAAATGCATATACATAAGGATGCTTAACTTTTAAAATCATACTTTTAAATACTTAAACATAATCATCACATCATTGGGGTCCCCGACTTGTACCACATACATACATCATAAGCGCGCATCCCTAAGTAAATACGAGGTAGCGAGCCCCGACCTACTAGGGTAAGGACAGCAAGTCGGTAGTCCCAGAACTGGGGCGTTCTTAAGGTGCCCATCCCTGTTGGACAGCTTCGGTAGTCCCAGAACCGTGGACAGCATAGTCGGTAGTCTAGAACCGGGGCGTTCTTAAGGTGCCCATCCCTTGGACCCATACTTTGGTCCGGTACAAGACCATTCATAAGGTAAAATAACTTTACATGCTTTATCATTCATAAGACATTCATAGCATACTTAGACATAACATAGCTTTGTTACATGAAGCATGACATAAAGCATACTTGACCTTTCATTGTTCATACATAATGCATAGCATCATTATGCCTTAAAGGCATAAGCATTATCTTCATTCATAAAACATGACATGCTTACATAAAACATCATTCTTGTGCATAGTGCTTGCATTAACTTCATTCATAAAACATGGCATGCTTACATAAAACATCATTCTTGTTCATAGCGCTTGCATGATCATGGCATATAAGATAAGCATTGCATTATATTCATAGAACATGACATATTTACATAGACCATCCTCCTAATTCATAGAATTTGCATGATCATGATACATAAGATGAGCATTGCATTGCATACATAAGTATGGTATCTATCACAAGCATGCATTGGTAGAACTTCTATAAACATGCTACTTACTATCTAAGAGCATGGCATAGAACATAAGACATTCATGAATAAACCTTACTAAGCATGGCATCAAACATAACATACCAACATGAAACATAACACTTAAGGTTAGGGCTATAGGTAACATAATTTTCTACCACATGCTTGATCCTATATTTATACATCATAATAAGCCATAAACCATCATTCTTGAAACCCTAACTCCACCTAAACCCTAATCATGTTGCTTGGCCGAAACTTGTAAGGAGGGGTTCTATCATTAAATTGACATATAAGGTAGCATGAGGTAAGGAAAAAGATCATACATTACTTATAAGGCCATAGGAAGCTATTAGGGCTCATGTTTAGGGTTAACCCTAACTCCTAGCCCTTCTTCTTGGGTTGGCCGAAACATGCAAGGGCCATGAGTTCATGGAAAAGATTCCTAAAATTTCCAAATTAATCATCTACACCATCCATACCATACCCTAGGAGCCATTGGAACCCATACTTGAAGTAAGCCCTAACTCCTTGCCCTAGGACCCTTCTTGGCCGAAACCTTTAGGGTTACAAGGCCTTGTGAAAATTCACATAAATCACCCTCAACTTCCCTTGTATCATAAAGATATACAAGATACATACTTGAAGGTTTAGATCCAACCCTAACCATGGAATCATGGTGTTGGCCGAACCCTAAAGGGTACTAGGGTACTCCAAAAATTCTCCAAATCCTCTTTTAACCTATATTCATCATAAGAAAACATTAGAGAGCATTAATGAAATTTTTAACATCATCTTGGACCCAAAACCTATGGTGGCCGAAAGTTATAGGGGTCCAAATCATGGTTTTCTCAACATCAAACCCAAACCAAACTTCATATTATGATAAACATCAAGGAGAACTATTATACCACAGGTGAGGGAGTCTTACCTTGGTTTATCTTGGTTATAGACCTTAGATATGGAGGAAGATGAAGATCTTGTTGCCTCTTGACCACCCCTAGCCTTTGTAACCTTGTAAAAGCCTTGGATCTTGGAAGAGAGACCTTCTTGTGAACTTTTCCCAAGGGAAAGCCCACCTATGGGTTTCGGCTAGAAGGAGGGAGAAGGATGAGAGAAGAGGCTTGGTGGATGAGGAGGAGAGGAATAACTATCCTTGATGTAAGTTATCATCCCTCTCCTTTATTCACAATGAAGAGGGCAAGTGAAGAGTCATGGTGTCTCTTCCCTTGTTGACTCTTCATTTTCCCTAAGCCTTAACCAAAATCCACTTCATTCTCCACTAGCACTCGCTTGCTAGGTGAATTGGTTAATACATGCATGGTTGTACACTAGGTCTAAGGTTCAATCCTTGGTGCATGCACTTTATTTTTCTATTTATTTTTATTTTTATTTCCCCTTATTTCTGAAAATTCCCCTAAAATTCACCCATGATCATGCTAATATTCCTAGTTAAAACATATTTATATTTATATTAAATTTTGCCTAAAATCTACCAATAATCATAGTACTAAAAAGCTCATATAAGGCCCATTAGTACTTAGTTTCTCAATTTAAATGAGAAAAATCATGGATTTCTAGGCTAAGGTTCGTACTAATATCTCTAGGTCCCTCGGAAAATTATCTAGACATGATCAATATTTTAAAGAAAATATTAAAAAAAAATTCCGGGTCGTTACAATATATATATATATAGAGAGAGAGAGAGAGAGAGAAATTCTCTGCTGCAGACGGACTACCGGGCGCCCGTGTGGAATCAGACTCGAGGCGCCTCGAGTCGAGTTTTTTTTAAAAAAAAAACAAACTTAGGCGCCTCCATGCATAGGGGCGGCTTAGTTTTTTTTATTTTTTTTAAAAATCAACATTTCCTCTCA
The DNA here is from genome assembly GCA_024364735.1 of Boesenbergia rotunda. Lineage (NCBI taxonomy): Eukaryota > Viridiplantae > Streptophyta > Magnoliopsida > Zingiberales > Zingiberaceae > Boesenbergia > Boesenbergia rotunda. Next base: position 98,795 of record JAGFNQ010002712.1, read on the forward strand.
TAAATCCTAAATACATATAATATATTCATTAACATATAAATTTTTTTATCTTGAACACTATAACCCAAAAGGGGTGATTAAACCCTAGAGAAAAATTTTATTAATTTAAACTCACTATAACCCAACTCCTAAATATAAAATTTTAAATGTTAAATATCTATATTATACCCCGTAGCATCTAAATTCTTTTCATTTGAACACTATAACCCAAAAGAGATGACTAAACCTAGGAGAAAATTTTATTAGCTTAAATCCACTATAACTCAACCTCTAAATCTTAAAATTTTAAACCCTAAATACATCCAAAAATAATTTTAAAAGACTACTGTATGGAAAAATAAAATAAATAATAGGCGCCTCCAATCTCATAAAAAAATGAAATGAGAGAGAGAGCTCAAGGCTCCTCGAGTTCGGTGTGCACAGGTCCACAGCGAGACGTCCATAGTAGAGCGATCTCGTGTGTGTGTGTGTGTGTGTGTGTGTGTGTGTGTGTGTGTGTGTGAACGAGCATAGACGATATTGGACGAAACTCAATTTTTTTAATCCTTCTCTCATCTGCATGTGCAACAACATTCTCTCTTTCCTCTTAAATTAATATAAAACTCCTCTCCTTTGATTACATGTAACAATTAATATGGTATTAATTTTTAAAAATCAGTGCAATAGTTTAAATACACCAATCTGCTATGGTGTTGGTTTTAAAAAATCAGCACCACTACTAAGTGGTGTTGGTTTTTATCCTGACGATGATTTTAAAAAACGATTAACGAGGTTTTTCTAACCTCGGGCAACCAGACCAGCCACACGGAAGTTTTCCACCGGCCGCTAGGATAAATCGGGAAGTGCTCACGGCAAACGATCTAGAAGCCCAACATTCCAAGGTTCTCACCCCATTTAGAGGAAAAATTTTTACAAAATACGTCGGTTGATGATGATTTTTAAGGACCAGCACAAAGAGGTCTTTAAAAATTAGTATCAAATTAAAAATCAATATCACTTGATGTTAATATTTAATGATCAATATTAAGGTGATGTTGATTTTTAAAATTCAGCACCAATTGATGTTAGTCTTAGTGCTGGTCTTTAAGAACAACATCAATTGTTGCTCGTTTTAGAAGACCAACACCAAGTACCCACCAAGGGATATTTGATGCTGGTCTTTAAAAATCAACACTAGATTAAAAATCAATACTACTTGGTATTGGTGTTGATCTTTAAGACCAACACTATCAATTAGTGTTGGTCTTAGAAGACTAACACTAAATTAGTATCAATCTTTAAAGACCAACACCAACTTTAATACCAAATGGTCCTGATTTTTAATCTAGTATTGGTTTTTTTTTAAAGACCAGCACCAAGTGGTGTTGATTTTTAATTTAGTGTTGATTTTTAAAGACCTGCGCCTAATTAGGGATGACAATTTTCTCTATTGGTTCGGGGTCCATAGGAAAAATCCAAAACGGGACAGGTTTGGGGGGCATTATCGGGTATGGGTTCGGGGATTTTAAAAAAAACCTCATAGCAGATGGGGGTGGGTATGGGAATACTATTCGCATCTCTGAACCTGCCCTAATAATAATAATAATAATAATTTCTTATAATATTTGGTGTTGAGGTAATCTATGGTCCGAAGTGACCATGTGTTTCGATGTTTGGGCAAAGGGTTTAAGTTAGGTTTTCTCTTGTGTTCTAATATGTGTATGTGAGTGTGCAGGATTGCAGATTACACATATTGACTTAGCTGGACGGCTTTGGTACGGTGAAAGGTGGCATGGAGACAAGCTGGAGGCTTGTGTGCACCCGAGGGACCATGGATAGCAGGGATGATGAGCCGAGGGGCGCGGACTTCGAGGCATGCTTGAAGGATGGCATGGAGGCAAGTTGGAGGCTTGTGTGCATCCAAGGGACGGGAGCCAAAGATGAAGAGGGCGCGAAGGCAACAGTCAAGGCTGCTGGTGAAGAGTCAGCTGAGTCATGAAGGGAGGAGAGCCGAGGGAGGAGGACTCCAAGGGCAAGCTAGGAAGTGGACTTCCAAGGGCACATGTGAAGGGTAACATGGAGGCAAGCCAAGGGAAGGCTTGTGTGCGCATCCGAGAGACGATAGCTGGTGGAAGAAGACTTCAAGGGGTAAGCCAAGGGAGTGTACCTGAAGGCACGCGTGGAGGAGGGTCGTTGGAGTGAGGAAGAGTGATTGTATAAGCTGGGCAGTCGACTGGAAAAAAGGCAGTCGACTGCCAGCAAGACTCGAAACTCATAGAAGGTTTCTGACCCTGGACCAGTCGACTGCACCAATCGACTGCTCTGGGAGCAATCGACTAGTCTAGAGCAGTCGACTGGTAGCGGCTGGTTAAATAGGCTGGAAATTTGAACGTTGAGCTGTAACGGTCGATTTTCAGTGAGACCAGTCGACTGCCCTGGGAGCAGTCGACTGGTCGGGTGTTTTTCAGCCCTGAGTTCTATTTAAAGGAACTCGGTTTGGGCTGAGAGCTCTTGACGAAACAAGCTTGGTTAGGGCTTGTTAGTAGTCTTAGTGCTCAAAAAGTGTACTTAGGTTTGTGGCGAGGTTTCTCCACCCACAAAGAGCTACACGAGCTAGCCGGAGGGCATCCGGGGAGTGATCTGCCGAAGGATCGAGGGATCGTCCACCTCACAGACTGTCGTGGAGTAGGAGCTTCATCTCCAAACCATGTAAATAGGTTTGTTAGCGTTGTTTGATTTTATTATTATTGTTTCCGCTTGTGCATGCTAACCTTGTAGGTAAAAGAAATCGAAAATTGTTATTCACCCCCCCTCTAGCATGACGCAAATGATCTAACAAGTGGTATCAGAGTGAAGGACCGCTCTTGTTGGACTAACCGCCAAAGGAGCACAAGCTAGAGGAGAAAAATGATGGAAGACAAGTTGGGGGATGACATCTACACTCCACCTCCCTACGATCATGAAGATTTCGACTTTTGGAGGGCAAGAATGAAAACTTGGTTTGGAATGAAGTGGGAATGCATAATGGTGCTAGAAGAGCCCTTCGAGATTTCAAAGGATAAGTATGGGAAGAAGCTTAGGCCTAGATATTGGGATAAGGAGCAACAAGCACATTCTAGGGCAAATAAAAAGGTAATTGATATATTAGTTTATATTTTGCCTAACAATATTTTGAGTGGTGTAGGTAAATATGAAAATGTATATGAATTATGGAACAAGATGGGAGAATTCCATAAAAACCTTACACAAGCTCAAGAGCCCAAGGAGACAAGTCAAATGATTCATGAAGAAGAAAAAGGAAAAGAATCATCCACCTCATCAAGAGAAGAAGAGGTGTTAAGTTCAAGGATTGAGGGGGAGGAGAGACCCTCATCCATACCGGAGCAAGAAGAAGCTCCAACCTCCACCAAAGCCAAATCAAAAGAGCACATCATATGCTTTGGGTGCAATGAAAAGGGACACTATAAGGACAAGTGTCCAAATGGTAAGAAAAAGGAGGTAAATCCTAAACTCATTTCAATTTCTTTTAGATCTAACATGGGTTGTAGGAATGGAGAAGTCCAAGAGAAAAGAAAGAAAATTAGATGCTTCACATGTGGAGAAGTAGGGTATTTACCACACAAAATGTCCAAGAAAAGGAGAGCTAAAGAAAATGGAGCAATTGAGAAGATGAGAGAAGGAGGAAAGGAAGAAAAGAAGATCACATCAAGGGGGAGCTACAAGGGTAAGGGAGGTAATCCCTAACTTTAAATTGAAATGCAATTCAAATTTAAGTTCCTCTATGTATGCTAGAATTGATGAAAAATGTTTGATTGTGCATAATCATGGGTTTAAGTATAATGATAGGAATATGGTTAACAAGGTAGATCAAAATCCTAGAAAAATCATGCATCATAACAAGTCTAAGACCTTTGGACCTAAGGATCAAGGCAAGAATCCTAATAAGGGGAGACACATGCCTAGGAAGATGGGTAGGTCTAGGAATGTCTAAGGTGGACATGTGGATTCTAAAGCCTAGAAAGGGAAAATCAAGTCTTGAGGGCAAGACTTGATAAATTGGAAAAGACCCTAGAAAGATTTACGGTTGGATCTAAGGGTTTAGATATGGTGTTGGGTAGTCTAAAACCCAACCATGATAGATCGAGATTGAGATACCGGTCTAAGGTCTCCAATGCCAATGGAAAGAAATATGCTAGGAAAGCATATAATTATGGCAAGAAAGAGAAGTCCAAGAATGGCAAGGGGATGCCATCAAAAGGTAAAAAGGATGACTTAATCAAGGATAAGGTGTCTAAGGTTAAGAAGGTTAGGTTTGTAGGCCAAGAATCACCGGGGGCACACCGATGTGGTCTAGTATGGGTTGAGTCACCTAAGGAGATGGCTAGGGTTAAGAGCTCGAGGGGGAGCTCTAGGAGTCTTTGGGATCCATGGTAAATGGATCTCAGGAGGCTTTCTCCTAAGAGATTTGATGAACTATGGAATGTGCCAAAGGGTTTAGGAGACTAGGGTAAATCTTAATCCTAGGGAATTGGCACATTAAAAGGAGATTTACGGAGAAAAAGATGAAAGTGGGACAATATAGTTGGAACTTGGATGGCTAGAGAGGGGGGTGAATGTAGCCAGACACTTGAACTTTAGAACTTTTTGAATTTCTGCACTTCAAAGGTTAGGCAGCAGCGGAAGCAAACCAAAAACAGAGACTAAATATAGAAACTAAGTAACAACATAAAACGCTAACAAAGAGGATTTACAAGGTTCGGGGATAACATGCCCCTACTCCTTAGCGTGCCCTTAAGGTGGGAGATCCCTTGATCGTCGGCAGATCAAGCCCCGAAAAATCCGGATAAAATACAACCTCCTTCTCGATGGAGTAACCTCTCCACAGCGTTTCAAGATGGATAAAGTATAAAGTACAGGAAACACAAGAAGGATCTTACTTAGCACTTAGAACCACAAGAACTTGTTGGATCGATAGAACCGATAGAGGGGGGGTGAATATCGGTATTCATTTTTCGGAAAATTAAGAGCAAGTGCACAGCAGAAATAAAAAATAATAACACAGAGACGCAGTCATTTTTACTTGGTTCGGAGCCTGGGTCGACTCCTACTCCAAGGCCCACGGTCGTTGACCGTTTACTTTGGGCAATTCTATATTAGGCGCAAAATAGTTTACAAAGGATTACAGAATTAAGTACAGTAAACTTTTAAATAGCTCTTTTACCGACGTCCGGGGTAGATCAACTTTTTCGGAGCAGCGGGACGTCGTCGGCTCGAGTTGGAAGGATTCCGAGGCGAAGCGCGAGAGCAAAAGAGCTTTGAGACGTCGAGAGAGTTGATGTATTGAAGCCTTGGTTGAGGGCCCTTTATATAGGGCCTGGGGGCGCCCGGGATGTCGGGGGCGCCCCCCCACGTGTCCTTTGATCCGCCAAAGTCTCGGTCAGCGTCTGATCCCTTTATCTTCGGGATCCGCTTTGACCGGGGCGCCCGGAGCGCTCGGGGCGCCCGGATTGACCGGGTCAAAGTTTTATCTTCTGGCTTCGCGAGGGTGTGCTTCGGTAGTTGGCCCTGGGAGCGCCCGGGACGCTGGGGGCGCCCGGGAGTAGCGGGGGCGCCCGGGAGGACGGGGGCGCCCGCAGGTTGTAATGTCGAAGCACACTTTTTACTTAGGTGTTTTGTGTTCACCTTGGGGGCGCCCGGGACACTCCGGGCGCCCTGGTCAGTTGTAGCCTCATTCCTTTGAGGCTTTCTGAGCTGCAGACACACGTTCCTTCGGTCCTGCATCCAGGGTTAGTCCAAAACACAATAATGCAATAATTTATTAGGTTATACAGCCTTAGCTGTCTTGGTTCTGACTTTGGTCTCCAAAATGGAGCCCTAGGTTGAACCGACGCCTACTGTTCCCTCGACAGGGAACGCGTCCTCACCTACTCCTCTCGGGAGAATTTACCTGATGCCAACCGTTCCTTTGGTTGGACTTTTGCCTGACGGTCCTTTGTCAGGTCTTGGAGGCCGAGCTGCCCTTCGCCCGGTGCCTAGCATTCCTTCGCTAGGGCTTCAGTCCCAGGCTGTCCTTCGCCTGACGCCTAGCAGTCCTTCGCTAGGGCTTTTACTCTAGCATTCCTTCACCAGTGCCTAGCAGTCCTTCGCTAGGGCTTTTTACCCTGGCATTCCTTTGCCAATGCCTAGCAGTCCTTCGCTAGGACTTTTTACCCTGACATTCCTTCGCCAGTGCCTAGCAGTTCTTTGCTAGGACTTTTTCTGCACACTAGAGTAACTTGTTAGAAAACAAGTAAGACTTAACTTTTGACCTCTATTGCCATTATCAAAACACAGGTTTAACTTGGGTGACTTCTGCACCAACAATCTCCCCCTTTTTGATTTATGGCAACCCTAGTTCAAAAAGTTAAGTTTAAGCAAGTATAAAAGTGTTAAATTTTGTTCCCTCCCCCTGGAAGGAATCTCCCCCTAGATTTTTCAAAAATTCGTGGGGTTAAAAAACTTTACTTGTACTTTGAAAAACTTAAGGTTTTAGGTATTTAGAAATCTTTTAATAACTTAAGTTAAAAGTACATAGGAGAGTTTTTGAAAAATTATTTTAGAGTACTTAAAAAGTTTGAAGCTTTAAGTTTTAAGGTACTTCAAAAAAAATTTTGAAAGTGTTAGCTTAAGTACTTAGTAGGATTTCAAAAGCTTAAGTACTTAGTAGGATTTAAAAAGCTTAAGTACTTAGTAGGATTTAAAAAGCTTAAGTATTTAATAAATAAAGTACATTTGGAATACTTTTACTTAATAACTTTGAAAAACCTAAGTACTTAGTAACGTTGTACTTATACAGTTTTGAAAAACTTAAGCTTTTAAAGTACTTATAGAAGTTAAAAAATTTGACAAGCTTAAGTAAGAAAATTTTGAAAGACTTGAGTACTTAGCAAAATTTTGAAGGCTTAAGTAAAGATTTTGAAAGCTTTAAGAACTTGAGTACTTTAGTCAATTTTGAAAAGCTTGGGTATTTTTGAAAATTTTTGACTAAAGGATAAGAAAATTTCTGAAACCTTTTTTGAAACCTTTTTGTATAAAGAACTTTTTGAATAAAGAAAATTAATTTTTGAAAACTTTTTGAATAAAGAAAATTAATTTTTGAAAACTTTTTGAATAAAGAAAATTAATTTTCCTATCTCTCCCCCTTTGACATATATCAAAAATAAATATGGGTGAACAAGGTATCTAATAGGGAGGTTTGAGTTTTACCAAAATAAATTTAAGTAAAGGAGTTCAAATGCATAGTTTTCAAAAGAAACTTTAAGTAATGGATTTCATAATTTTCAAAGTAATGGATGTTTTGAAAATACATGAAGCTCCCCCTTAATGTGATAACTCTTCTACTTATATTTTAGAAAAAGCTTGCAAAAACTTGTAACATAGTTTTCAAGAGTAACTCACTTAGCCAACATTTTGAAAACAAGTTTTTCTTAAAAAGTTTCAACTTTTGCACTCATAGAGAAATTTCCTTGGAACATATTTTGTGCATTAAAAATTATTTTTACTTGGAAAACCTTTAAATAGACAAGTTTTTGCTGAAACATAGATCTGTTTACTAAGAAAACCTTACTTAGAAACATTTGTCAAAAACAAATGTTTACTTAGATATATTTTCAAAATAATTGCACTTCGTGCTTTAGAGGTTTTGAAAGTACTTTGAAGATGCTTAGACCAATTTTAAAGCAGTTAAAAATACTTAGTGAAAACAAGATAAAATTTGAAATTTTCTCTCTCTTGGTCATATATCAGTAAGGAACTTTTTGAAAAAAAAGATTTAAGGAAAAATTGTGTGTATCAGAGTTTATGAGTTTTGAAAATAAAAATACTTAGTATAATTTTGAAAGCACACAGATTAAATTGCACTAAAAAGACTACGCTTTGAAAGATATTGTGCAATTTTGAAAAAGGATTTTGTATTTTTAGCCAAGTCTTTAGAAAATTCACGTACTTAGAACACTATTGCCTTGGAAAAGTATTAGAACCCTTTTTTTTTTAAACATTATATTTTGAGATATTATGGAAAATATAAGTACTTTTGAAACATATTATGTATTTTTGAAAAATATAAGTATTTTTCAAAGATGTTATGCATATACAAATATAAGTACTTTTGAAACATATTATGCATTTTTGAAAAATATAAGTACTTTTGAAAAGTTTTAATATTATTTTCAAAAGTATTCTAAAGTCAAGCAAAATTTTGAAAGTGATAGTATATATAAGCAAAATGATTTAAAAGAATAGTATTTTGAACGACAGTTTATTTATGTTTTCAACAGGATTTTAAAATTGCAGTGCATGAAAACATATAATTTTTAAAAAATATTTAGCTTGACCCAGTCCTAGGAAGCTTGTTGACTACAAGCGATCTTCCTCTGAGTCTTAAGGTTTGATTCAAACTATAAGAATTATCTAATAATTTTGAAAAATAATTGTCAGAAATAATTTCTTTTGACTCAAACTCCCCCTAAATTTGACACATCCTAGGAGTCCTTATAGATGATCAAGTGGACCTTCCTCTGTGTCTTTAGAGTTTATTAAAATCAAAACAATAATTTTGACCAACCTTCTGAGTATGATAACTTTCAAGGAGATACATTTTTGAAAACATAACTTGAAATGATAACACAGTTTTCGAAAAAAATATTTTGAAATGTTAATTTTTCAACCATATAGTAGTATACGAAGATTTTGAATCAATTTTTGAAAACCTTATCAAGATGATAGTAAGATTTAGAGCATAAGGTTTTTGAAAAAATATAAATTTTTCGAAAGGTATTAAAAGAAACTCCCCCTGTATCCGACACAATCTGACTTTTATCTAAGTTCCTAAAGGGGTTTCAGTGTTGAGCAGGTTTGACTATGTTGACAATGTTTGACCAATCATTAACTAAATCAAACAGGCCCTAGATTATATTTAAACCGAGTCTATTGAGATATTTAACATAAAATAAAAAACAATGTTAAAGATAAAAAGTAGGGTATAATAAGTTGAATTAATTTGAAAAATTGAATAACTTTTTAAAACATTTTTTTTAATTTAAAAGGATGGTGAATTATGCTTTTAGGTCCTAGATGTCTCACCCAGTTCTACGTGATCAAGCATGTTAACCTTATGGGTTTTGTGAGACAAATATTTTAATTGGTTAACTTAACTTTGAAAATAATTAGTTTTGAATTTATTTTGAAAAAGAATATTTGAATCTAAGATTAACTGAAAATTTGTGTTAGATTCAAATTTGACCAAGAGTAAATTGAATTTGAATTTCAAAAATTGGCTTCCAGGTCTTGGCGAGGCACTAGGCCTTCTTTGGCCGTAGCCTTATTGGATCATCAACCCTTTCCTTGACAAAGCCGTTTAATGAAATTTCATTTTCAAAATTAATCTTTGAAAAGTTCTAGTCTAACTAGTTTGGATTTTGGATCGGTAGATTCGGCTAGTTTCACCAGTCTAAAGAGACCAAGTAAACTTGATCTTATTAGAATTGGTTTCCCTAACGTACTATCATCTCACCTCCACCCAATACTATGTTGTTCAAATTTCAATTAAACCGTTTTAGTCCTTATTTTACCAATCCTAATTCTAGGCAAAAATAAATAACTGAAATAAAAAGAAACACATAATTAAAACAAACAATTGTCTAGGTAAGCTCACAATTGGAGTAATACTCCGGATTTTCGAAATCAGCAAGATTATGAATTAAATACACCTACAGATATTATTTATTTGAAATAAAAGGCGATCGAGTGGTGTTGCACTAACCTCGATTAACAAGAAAGAAAAAAAGAATAAAATAAATTCAAAAATCCGACAAACTCTCAAATTGGTGGTTGCACCAACTTTGAGCTTCCCCGCTCTAATACCACTTGTTGGATCGATAGAACCGATAGAGGGGGGTGAATATCGGTATTCGTTTTTCGGAAAATTAAGAGCAAGTGCACAGCGGAAATAAAAAATAATAACACAGAGACGCAGTCGTTTTTACTTGGTTCGGAGCCTGGGTCGACTCCTACTCCAAGGCCCACAGTCGTTGACCGTTTACTTTGGGCAATTCTATATTAGGCGCAAAATAGTTTACAAAGGATTACAGAATTAAGTACAGTAAACTTTTAAATAGCTCTTTTACCGACGTCCGGGGTAGATCGACTTTTTCGGAGCAGCGGGACGTCGTCGGCTCGAGTTGGAAGGATTCCGAGGCGAAGCGCGAGAGCAGAAGAGCTTTGAGACGTCGAGAGAGTTGATGTATTGAAGCCTTGGTCGAGGGCCCTTTATATAGGGCCTGGGGGCGCCCGGGATGTCGGGGGCGCCCCCCCACGTGTCTTTGATCCGCCAAAGTCTCGGTCAGCGTCTGATCCCTTTATCTTCGGGATCCGCTTTGACCGGGGCGCCCGGAGCGCTCGGGGCGCCCGGATTGACCGGGTCAAAGTTTTATCTTCTGGCTTCGTGAGGGTGTGCTTCGTAGTTGGCCCTGGGGGCGCCCGGGACGCTGGGGGCACCCGGGAGGACGGGGGCGCCCGCAGGTTGTACTGTCGAAGCATACTTTTTACTTGGGTGTTTTGTGTTCACCTTGGGGGCGCCCGGGACACTCCGGGCGCCCTGGTCAGCTATAGCCTCATTCCCAGACACACGTTCCTTTGGTCCTGCATCCAGGGTTAGTCCAAAACACAATAATACAATAATTTATTAGGTTATACAGCCTTAGCTGTCTTGGTTCTGACTTTGGTCTCCAAAATGGAGCCCTAGGTTGAACCGACGCCTACTGTTCCCTCGACGGGGAACGCGTCCTCACCTACTCCTCTCGGGAGAATTTACCTGATGCCAACCGTTCCTTTGGTTGGACTTTTGCCTGATGGTCCTTTGTCAGGTCTTGGAGGCCGAGCTGCCCTTCGCTCGGTGCCTAGCATTCCTTCGCTAGGGCTTCAGTCCCAGGCTGTCCTTCGCCTGGCGCCTAGCAGTCCTTCGCTAGGGCTTTTGACTCTGGCATTCCTTCGCCAGTGCCTAGTAGTCCTTCGCTAGGGCTTTTTACCCTGGCATTCCTTCGCCAGTGCCTAGCAGTCCTTCGCTAGGACTTTTTACCCTGGCATTCCTTCGCCAGTGCCTAGCAGTCCTTTGCTAGGACTTTTTCTGCACACTAGAGTAACTTGTTAGAAAACAAGTAAGACTTAACTTTTGACCTCTGTTGCCATTATCAAAACACAGGTTTGACTTGGGTGCATTCTGCACCAACAAAGAACACAAGCAAACTTATCCCGAGCTCCACTCAATGTTGATCTCACGCAAGAACTCCCTTCTTCGTGTCTTCTCGCTGATGGACTCGCCAAGCTTCTTGTTTCTCTTCCAAGTGCTCAAGTAACAGAAGGTTGCTTCAAGGATCACAGTTGCTTGCTCAAGATGATGGAACAGAGTTGTCGCAAGAGCACAATGTGGAGAACTTCATTACTGAGACTTGTTCGCCACCAAGCGCTTAAGTCTCAGCTCACTGATCACCAGGTCACCACCTCACTGCAGCCTCCAGCTGCTCACCTGCAACAGCCAGCTACCACTGAGCTCTCCTGGACTCCCTGAGCTTCCCTCATCCAAGCCCCAGTCAGCAGCTCCAGCAGTGTCAGCATCCGTTGCAACCTGAGATGGAAAACGGACAAACCTGCTCCAAGGAAAGACTCCCATTGACTCTCCTTGAGTGTTTGAATCCATTCCTGTCACTTGCACACTTGATCAGATCATTAGCATAGCAAATCAAGCAGAGAATCAAGTATCAGAGATTAAGAGCAGAGAAATCAGATGTGTTCAGACGTGATCAGAGCGTCTGACAGTGCATTTTGAATTAAAGTGATCGGTCACCGGACCGATCAGAGAGCCTCCTGATCGGTCACCAGACCGATCAGGGTGGGATCAGACCGATCAGGCTCGATCCTGATCGGTCCCCAATGCTTAATCAGAAATCGCGACTTCTCCCGGATCCGATCACCAGACCGATCCCAAGTCGTGGATCGGTCACCAGATCGATCCACCCGTTTGCAGGGTGATTTCCCAGCTTCGCAGTCCAAACCTCCTGATCGGTCACCAGATCGATCAGGGAATGCCTAGACCGATCAGGCTCCATCCTGATCGGTCATAGTGAGGAACTCACGACACTTGATCGTTCACCAGAACGATCTGAACAGTATCCCTGATCGGTCACTGGACCGATCAGGAGCCAAGCAGTAAGGTTCCCAAAGCCCACTGTATGCTCCCTGATCGATCACCAGACCGATCAGGAGCTGAGCAGGAAGTGAACTCTAAGCTCCCTGATCGGTCACCAGACCGATCAGGAGCTGAGTAGTGCGTGAACTCTATGCTCCCTGATAGGTCACCAGACCGATCAGGAGTCGAGCAGTAAGTTCTCAATCTCACTGTATGCTTCCTGATCGGTCACCAGACCGATCAGTCATAGCTGGATCGGTCACCAGACCGATCCACAAGGGAACTTCGTGCCAACTTCCCTGATCGGTCACAAGACCGATCTAGGCTAGGCCAAACCCACTCTAAGTCAAGAGAACTGGCTCCCAGCCTCCCCTGACTCGTGCTCAGTCCCCCGGACCAAGACTTCATGCTCAGTCTCACTCACCGGGACTTCAACCTAGCCCTCCAAGCTAGGACCTGGCCCTCCAAGCCAGGATTTCATCCAACCTAGCCCTCCAAGCTAGGACTTGGCCCTCCAAGCCAGGATTTCATCAACCTAGCCCTCCAGGCTAGGACCTGACCCTCCAAGCCAGGGTTTCATCAACCTAGCCCTCCAGGCTAGGACCTGACCCTCCAAGCCAGGACTTTTCACACCTAACCCTCCAGGTTAGGACTTTTCCACACTTAGCCCTCCAAGCTAGGATTTTTCCACACCTAACCCTCCAGGTTAGGACTTTTCACACCTAGCCCTCCAAGCTAGGGTTTTTCCACACCTAACCCTCCAGGTTAGGACTTTTCACACCTAGCCCTCCAAGTTAGGATTTTCCCACACCTAACCCTCCAGGTTAGGATTTCATCAAACCTAGTTCCACTAGGTATGCCTAGTCCACGACCAGGACTTAATCCCAATCATCTCATCAACCTAAACTAAAATCGATGTCAACACCAAAACAACAATCAATGTCAGACTACATCAATAATCTCCCCCTTTTTATTGTTTGACACCCCGATTTTAAGTTTTGGGATTTGAAATCAATAATTGCAAATCTCACACTCATAGGGGAATCAGGATCCTCCCCTACTCATAATTATCCCAAATTTAACCAACCTCACTCTCCCCCTTTGTCAAACACCGAAAATGATCTAGAGGGGTCGTTAAGTTTAAAAATAAAACCTCCCCATCAATCCTAGGGGTTTCCCAAAACAACATAAGATTATGAAAAATTTGAGGGTTATATGAAAAACATATGACAAATATAAAGCATGGCAAAATAATCATATGTATCATATGAACATGGAGTAAGAATAAGCATAGCAGTGCATAATAAAGCAAGGCATACATGAAGATATCTATCAATAAGCATAATATGACACGACATAAATGAAGATATCTAGCAATAAGCATAACATAATAAGTCAAACATGAAAATCATAACGTCAGATGCATAACATCGCATCAAGAAACAGTCAAATCATAGGCATACAGCCATGATCAAAGTAAGTCATACACTCCAACCAGTCAAATAGTCAAAGAAAGTCAAATGCAAAGACAGAGCATATCCATAATCAAGCGTCGGCCGGAGGGGGGGTCATCGTCCTCCATCGGGTCATCAGTCGTATCATCAGGAATGAGGGACCTCGGGGCCATACTGCCGGAGGGCGCAGCTCCAGTAAATGAAGGCTGGTATGGATGACCAGCTGCCCAACTGCGCCACTCCTCATGCCATTGTTGGACCTTGGATGGCTAGAGAGGGGGGGTGAATGTAGCCAGACACTAGAACTTTAGCACTTTTCGATTTTCTGCACCTCAAGGATTAGTAGCACAGCGGAAGCACAAGAAAACAGAGTTGCAGAAAACTAAACCCTAAACAAGCACAAACACAAAACGCTAACAAGAGGATTTACAAGGTTCGGGGATAACTTGCCCCTACTCCTTGGCGTGCCCTTAAGGTGGGCGATCCTTGATCGTCGGCAGATCAAGCCCCGGAAAATCCGGATAAAATGCAACCTCCTTCTCGATGGAGTAACCTCTCCACAGCGTTTCAACAGAGATAAAGTTTTAAGCACAATGAAACACAAGAAGGATCTTACAGAGCACTTAGGATAACAAGAATCCAAGCAAACTTCTCACCGAGCTCCACCCAGCACAGATCTCACGCAAGAACTCCCTTCTTCGTGTCTTCTCGCTGATGGACTCGCCAAGCTTCCTGGTTCTTCTTTCAAATGCTCAAGTAATAGAGGTTGCTTCAGAGATTAATCGACGATGCTGCAAGAGCACAAGAGTTGTAGTAGCAGTAAGAAATTTCGCAAGCTCTAACAACAACTCCTCCTCTTCTCCACTTCTCAGGTCTTTTAAGCATCTGGCCTCTGCAGCTCACATCGCCAGCCACCAAACGCTCCACTGCAGCTTACCAGCTGCTTCACTGCCACTGCCCAGCAACTCTGACCTCTCCTGGACCCCTGAGCTTCCCTCAGCCAAGCCCCAGTCAGCAGCTCCAGCAGCCATTGCAACCTGAGACGTAGAAACAGCCAAAACTGATACATGGAAAGAACTCAGTTGACCATCCTTCAATGTTTGAAGTCATCCCTGTCACCTGCACACTTAATCAGAGGTTTAGCAAATGAAATCAAACTTGTATTAGTAATAGCAGAGAAGATCAAAGTGACATCAGTAGCGTATCAGTGAAAGCATGCATGATTATACGCGATCAGAGCGTCTGACAGCGCGTTTGAAATAAAGTGATCGGTCACCGGACCGATCCAGGGCTCGTGGATCGGTCACCGGACCGATCCACCGCTTTGCTGGGACTCCCAGTTTTCGTGGCCACACGAGCCTGATCGGTCACCAGACCGATCAGGCTGTGATCTGATCGGTCACCAGACCGATCAGGAAGCTTCCTGACCGATCAGCTCCGGCCTGATCGGTGATAGTGAGAACTCCGCGACACTGATCGTTCACCAGAACGATCCGAGCAGTGTTCCAGATCGGTCACCAGACCGATCAGGAGCCAAGTAGTAAGGGGAACCAAAACCCACTGTATGCTCCCTGATCGGTCACCAGACCGATCAGGAGTAGAGCAGTGAGCGAACTGCATGCTCCCTGATCGATCACCAGACCGATCAGGAGCCTAGCAGTAGGTTCCAACCTCACTATGTGCTCCCTGATCGGTCACAAGACCGATCAGTCATCGCTGGATCGGTCACCAGACCGATCCACGAAGGAGCACCGTGCCAACTTCCCTGATCGGTCACCAGACCAATCCAGGGACTCCAACCTAGCCCTCCAAGCTAGGATTTCATCCAACCTAGCCCTCCAAGTTAGGACCTGACCTTTCAAGCCAGGATTTCATCAACCTATCCCTCCAAGCTAGTACCTGGCCCTCCAAGCCGGGATTTCATCAACCTAGCCCTCCGAGCTAGGACCTGGCCCTCCAAGCCAGGACTTTTTCACACCTAACCCTCCAGGTTAGGACTTTTCACACCTAGCCCTCCAAGCTAGGACTTTTCACACCTAACCCTCCAGGTTAGGACTTTTCCACACCTAACCCTCCAGGTTAGGACTTTTCACACCTAGCCCTCCAAGCTAGGACTTTTCACGCCTGACCCTCCAGGTTAGGACTTTTCAACACACCTAGCCTTCCAAGCTAGGATTTTTCCACACCTAACCCTCCAGGTTAGGACTTTATCAAACCTAGTCCCACTAGGTATGCCTAGTCCACGACCAGGACTTAATCCCAATCATAATCATCTCATCAGCCTAAACTAAAATCGGTGTCAACACCAAAACAACAATCAGGGTCAGACTGCATCAACAGCCATGACTCCTGCTTGGTGCGGACCCCCGAAACGTCAGACTCGACTGCCAGCAGTCTGCGGTCAAAAGTCTGAAACCCAGCCCGAACCTCCTCCCGCCAGAGCTCTCTCAAATGAAGATCATGCTGGATGGTTCGGTCAAGCTCTGAAATCTGCCAGCGCAGGTCTGGATCTGGCTCATAGTAGTAGTCAGCAGCAGCGGCGGGCGCCTCCTGATGCGCAGCCGGAGCTGCGGGTACCTGTAAGTGTGCGCCCCTGGGTAGCTCGCCAAGACCCCGCCCGTCCTTCCAGATAAGACTCTGATCGTCCGGCCCAACAACAATACTAGATTTGGCAAACGCGCGTCTGCCCAACCGGCAATCCTATCTAACCATGGGCACTGTCCTGCCCTTGGTCACGTCAACACCTACTGACATAAGCCAGACAGTGATGACATGACCGAACGGCATATATACAATGCGACGACTGGGCTCTTGATAGGAAATAATCGACTGAAAGATGTTCTCCATAATGTCAAAGTCAAGGCGGCGGTGCATGCCATAGAGCATCAAGCAGTGGTACGGACGAATCTCGGTCAAGGGCTTTGAAGTTATTGGCAAGATGCAGTTCGTGATTATCTTGATGAGAATGTAATCAACAGGGGAAAGACGGAGGGCCGCAAAGGTCGGAAAGTCAGGCCCTAACTCGTCAAGACCAGCTGGTCGAGGATGGCCAAAGAAGTGCTGATATATGGTGTCGGGGGTGACATCCGCAAAAGGAGGCAGTTAGGGGTCGGGAAGCTCTGGGTAGATGGAATAAAAATTAGGCGACCGAAGCCAGCCCAGATACTCTGCCAAGATGTCATAGGAGAAGTCAAGGTTCCTCTTGGCTACTCGAGTAGTGAAATCAAAGCCACCTTGAGGGCCTTGTTGGAGATTATTGTAGAACTCAAAAACAAGGTCATAGTTGATAGAAGAAAACCCAGGTTGTAAAAGATAATCACCTCCATAATGGAGGGACAATGCTCAGTCAGGAAGGGACCATCAATTGATCGACAAGAAAGCAGCTTGAAGGTTCGAGACTGGAACGCTTGCTCACAAGCAGCGTTAGGGAACCTGGAACTCGACAAAGGCTGAGGCCTTCGAGAAGGGGCAGAGGATGAAGGGCCTTTGCCCTTGGAGCTTCCCTCAATGGGTTCCTTGCCCTTAGATGATTTTCTAAAGGGTGGAATAGGTCATGGCAACAGATTTGATCAAGATTAGTAAATCGAACATCGATAAGATCATGTCACGGGTTGATAATCATGGCATAAATTAAAAGATCACAAGGTTAAGGTTTGATCAATAAAAAGATTGGTCATGGCATAGAAGAATCAAGTGAACATAAGAGTCAGACATTGATCAAATTTACCATAACAGAAAATGATCAAATGACATAGGTTTAATGAAATGAGATTCGATCAGTGAGGTTTTAGGTCAAGATAAGGGAGGTCACGGTAATGGCACACACAGCACAAGAGAAAAAATTATGATCAGCACAAGCTCATAATCTATGAATTGATCTGTAAGGAAAACCAACAAAAACGCTTACTTAGGTGCCATTGTTGAGTTGGTTGAGAGATCACGGCGCAGGAAATGAGCTCAAGAGCTTGAGCGAGAAAGAGACTTCAGAACCTTGCAAAAGAAACGAGAAAGATCGCACCGCAGAGGAGATCGCACACACAAGGGGAAGAAAAGCAGGAAGAGCTCACGCACAGGAAGAGAATGCGCAAGAGGAGAGTTTCGGCGCTAGGGGTTTCGGCGATGAGGGCTTTCGGCGCTAGGGCTCGGGAAGGTATGGTTTACACGAAGTTAATAGGTTGGTGGATCGGTCCACCAACCGCAATTTAATATGATTGAATGGATCACCGTTCGATCTGGGAGTGCCCAGACCGATCAAGCCCCAGCCTGATCGGACTGGCCTGGTCCTGATCGGTCGGGTGACCGATCAAGCAGGCTCCTGATCGATCAGCTGATCGATCAGGAAGCGAACAGTGGGTTTTCGAAATTTTCTGTGAGCCTCCTGATCGGTCTGTGGACCGATCCACACAGTGAGCCAGATCGGTTTGTGGACCGATCCAGGCCAACAGAGAGAGATTGCAGAGGGGTATCGCAATTTGGCTGGACCGGTCAGTTGGACCGATCAGACATACTCCTGATCGGTCTGGTGACTGATCAGGCTCCCTGAGATTTCCTGATACGATCTGAAATATCAGTTTCAAACTCCCAAACGATATCTGATAAGGTCTGATGAAAATTATCGATCTTGGAAGTGTTCCCATGACTATAATTGATCCCTGAACAAGGATCAAAAAGTCCTTATGGTTTTGACAAAACACTTTGCTCCACCCAAGTGGAGTCAAACTCAATCAACAAACATCCACTCAATTTCAAATAAGTTTGTATCCAAATAAGGTCTCCAATCAAGTTTCCTTGATTGGAATGTCCAAGTATGATCATGGAGTCAAGTACACATATGTTATGCATTGGTTTTCCCCATACTTGGTCACCGTAGTGATTATTATCTCGTCAACCTAATTTCTCAAGGGATACAATGACATTTCGAGAAATTAAGTTGATCCTAGCATCTCGCCCCATTTCTAGCAAACAAAAACGTTTTGTTAACCTTATAGTTTATGTGAGATGTCCCCAAGTTACCCAATTGTTGTTCCCCAACAATTCGAAATGATCATTAAGGGTTTTGAATGCGTTTAAATCCTACGAAGCACGACACATTCCCAATTCCCTTCTTAAGAAACTAAATTCATTCTCGGGAAGTGGTTTAGTGAAAATGTCCGCTAGATTTGATTTGGACTCTACATGTGAGAGTACAATATCTCCTCTAGCAACATGATCCCTAATGAAGTGGTGACACACTTCAATATGTTTAGTCCTAGAGTGATGGACTGGATTCTTTGTTAGGTTAATTGTGCTAATGTTGTCACACAACACTTGCACACCCTTGTAGCTTAATCCATAGTCCTCTAGAGTATGAATCATCCACAACAATTGGGATACACTCTCTCCCATGGCGATATATTCTGCCTCGGTCGTGGAGAGAGCAACACAATATTACTTCCGACTTGACCAACTAACTAGAGATGAAGCTAAGAATTGGCAGCCCCCACTTGTGCTTTTCCGATCCAACTTGCATCCAGCATAGTCGGAATCAGTGTAGCCAATTAGGTCGAATGATTCGGTACGGGGGTACCAAAGACCAACACCAATTGTGCCCTTAAGGTATCTCAATATTCTCTTAACACTAATTAAATGAGATTCCTTGGCACAAACTTGATATCTAGCATACATACCCACAGCAAAAAGTATATCAGGTCGACTAGCTGTGACGTATAGCAGACTACCTATCATGCTCCGATATTGAGTCAAATCAACATGTTTACCACTCTCATCATTGTCTAAACGTGTGTTTGTAGCCATGGGAGTGGTAACTTCCTTCGAATCACTCATGTTGAATTTTCGGAGCATCTCTTGAGTATACTTTGATTGGTGCACATGGATTCCATCCGGGTTTGTTTGATTTCGAGTCCAAGAAGAAAGTCAACTCTCCCACTAAACTCATTTCAAATTCACTCTCCATGTGTCCAATAAATTCATTTAAATAGCCCTTGTTGTTTGAGCCACAGATAATGTCATCGACATATACTTGGGCTACAAATATATTATCACCATCTCTTCGTAGAAATAGTGTAGGGTCTATTTGGCCTCTAACAAAGCCGTTTTCAATTAAAAATGTCGACAATCGCTCATACCAAGCTCGGGATGCTTGTTTAAGGCCGTAGAGCGCCTTTTTGAGCTTGAATACGTGGTTTGGGAATTCGGTACTCTCAAACCCCGGAGGTTGTTCGACATAGACCTCTTCTCTTATTAAACCATTTAGAAAGGCCAATTTGACATCCATTTGATAAAGCTTGAAACCATGATATGCTGCAAATGCAAGCATCAATCGGATGGACTCTAATCGTGCCACGGGAGCATAGGTCTCATCATAATCAAGACCTTCAACTTGACTGTAGCCCTTGGCTACTAAGCGTGCCTTGTTTCTTATGATTTCTCCCTTATGGTTCAATTTATTTTTGAAGACCCATTTGGTTCTAATAATGGTGGTATTCTTAGGTCTAGGGACTAAGTCTCAAACTTGACTTCTTTCGAATTGACCTAGTTCATCTTGTATGGCAATGATCCAATCGGGATCATTTAATGCTTCATCAATCTTTCTAGGTTCAATTTCAGAAATTAGGGCAACTTCATTAGCCTCATTCCGGAAGAATGACCTAGTCCTAACCCCATGATGGATGTCTCCAACAATTTGGTCTTGGGGATGACTAGAGGCTAACCTAGTTGTCCTTGGTGTAGGTAGTGCTTCTTGAATGGTGTCACCAGACACAAGCTCAGCCTCAGGATCCGGCTGATCTATAAGTTGTCTAGGCTCACCGTCATCAGACTCATCACCACCATCTACTACATTTGGACTTTCATCCAAACTCAGTTGTCTGAGTTCGAATTGAGCTCCTTCAATATCTTCTGATTGATCATTTACTTTGGGAATTTCCTCAAAAACAACATCAAAAGACTCTTCAACCAATCTAGATCTCTTGTTGTAGACTCTGTAAGCTTTGCTAACGAGAGAGTACCCGACCAGTATCCCTTCATCAGCCTTTGCGTGAACTTTCCAAGGTGGTCCTTGGTGTTTAGGATAAACACCTTACAACCAAACACCCTAAGATGTTTAACTGTAGGTGGTTTCCCAAACCAAAGTTCATGGGGAGTCTTACCTAAGAATCTATGGATGAGGACTTGGTTTTGCACGTAGCAAGCTGTGTTTACAGCTTCGGCCCATAAGTAACTCGGTAGTGAGTACTCATTGAGCATTCTTCGTGCAGCCTCTTGTAAGACCCGGTTCTTCCTCTCCACAACACCATTTTGTTGTGATGTTCTAGGAGTAGAGAACTCGTGTCTATACCCTCTATCTTGACAAAACTCTAAAAATCTTTGATTTTGAAATTCACCTCCATGATCACTTCTTATTGTTTTAATGGTTGATGATTTCTCATTTTCAATTCTTCTACAAAATGAAATGAATACATCTAAGGTTTGGTCCATATATCTTAGAAAATATGTCCATGTATATCTAGTAAAATCATCAATGATAACAAAACAATATCTACTACCATTCAAGGAAATAATAGTGTTACAATCAAACAAGTTCATATGAAGTAAATCCAATGCGGTAGAAGTACTTACAGTGCTTTTACCTTTATGTGCAGATTTTGTTTGCTTACCCATTTGACATGCATCACAAAGTTTGTCCTTTTCATACCTGATGCTTGGTAAGCCACGAACTAATCCCTTGTTGGCTAACTTCCGGATATTCTTCATGTTCACGTGTGCTAGTCTCCGGTGCCAAAGGGTGGACTCATCTTCTCTTGACATGAGACACTTAACAAAAGCATTAGTAGCACTTTTAAAAGAAACTTGGTAAATATTATCTACTCTTGTTCTTATTAGTACCGTGTCAAAGTTGTCATGTTGTCTAACTAGACATTGACTTGATTGGAAATCAATTGTGTAACCCGCATCACACAATTGACTGACACTTAGGAGATTAAATGTCATCCCCTTGACTAGAAGGACATTCTTAATCCTAAAACATTCAGATATTTGAATGTCTCCTATTCCTATGACCTTAAGACTACCATTGTTACCAAAGGAAACATTACCTCTACTTTTTCTTTGGAGGGTAGTGAATAATGATCTATCACCGGTCATGTGTTTGGAGCACCACTATCAACGAACCAAGTTGATAGATGCTCCCCCTCAATCACAACCTACACAATTCGAAAAATAGAAGTTTTAGGTACTCAAATCTTGGGACCTAAAGCACCTACTAAGCAAGACTTAGGCACCCATGCCTTGACTACTTTCCTTTGAACCCTAGGTGTCTTAGATTGTCTAACATCAGTCCTAGACATTAAGGACACAAATGATGGTTCTTTGGGTCGGTAACCAATACCGGCCCTATTGTAGACCGCCCTTTGGGCATTTAAGATCATGTTTAAAGTCTTTGAGCTTGTTGAGAATTTCTCAAGAACACTCTTGAGTCTCTCAACTTCACTCTTCAAAGATTTATTTTCATCCTCTAACATTTCTACATGTAAATCATCAACATCCTCATCCTTAGAGGATTTCAATTGTTCAACCTCTACTTCCAATGATTTAACTTTTCTTTTTGACTTTTTCAACAAATCGGTTAAGCATGTAATTGTTCTATAGCATTTATCAAGTTCGGGAGTAATTACCTCTTCATCATCCGAAGATGATGAAGCCGCGTTTGATGAGTCACTCGATTCATCACTGCTTTCTTGATCTTCCAATGCCATGAGTGCGACATGGCGAGTACTCTTATCATCCTTCTCCTCATCGGATGAACTTGAGGAGGATTTATCTCATGTGGCCTTCAATGCCTTCTTCTTCTTCTTCTTGGATTTTTCCTCCTTCTTCTTGAGCTTTGGGCAGTCCTTCTTGAAGTGCCCTTTCTTGCTACACTCATAGCAAGTAATGTTAGATTTATCAATCTTAACTTCACTAGGGTTACCTTTACCCTTGAAGCGCCGACTCTTCCTCATCATTCTTCTAACAAAATTTGTCATCTCGGAGGAAGAAGACCCGCTGCCATCTTCCTCGGACTCGGATTCGGATGAGGATGGGGATGAAGATGAAGAGACTTCCTTCTCCTTCTTCTTCTTAGTCTTTTCTCCTGCAACTAAGGCAATCCCCTTCTCCTTGGGGCCTTTGTTAGCCATCTCATGTAGCTCCATTTCACAAAATAAATCATCTAGTTTTACAATTGATAAATCCTTAGATACTTTGTAGGCATCCACCATGGATGACCACAAAGCATTCCTTGGAAAAGCTTTAAGCACATACCTTACAAGGTCGTGGTTCTCGACCTTTTCATCAATGGAATGAAGACCGTTGAGGACTTCCTTGAACCAGCTATAGATTTCACTCACGGTCTCACTCTCCTTCATGGAGAGGTTTTGTAGTTGGTTGAGGAACAAGTCCCTCTTGGCGATTCTTGAATCTCGGGTTCCCTCATAGAGTTCAATAAGTTTATTCCACAAATCTTTTGCACTTGTAAAGGGACCAACCTTGATGAGTTGGTCTTTGTTCATGCCACATTGTAAGGTCACCACCGCCTTCGCATCGACTTCACTCTTCCGAGTTTGCTCAGTCGTCCAACACCAAGATTCCAATTCTTTTCTTTTATCATCCTTTGGAGGGGAAAAACCCTCCTTCACAATGAACCAAGTGTTGATGTCCATCTTTAGATAGTACTCCATGTTCGATCTCCAATATTGAAAATCTGCTCCATCGAAGAAGGGAGGTCGGGTGGTGCTAAAACCTTCTCTCAAAGCCATTGTTGATAGCTCTGGTTGTTAATCCGCTTGAACAGAGCCCCAAGCTCTAATACCACTTGTTGGAACTTGGATGGCTAGAGAGGGGGGGTGAATGTAGCCAGACACTTGAACTTTAGAACTTTTCGAATTTCTGCACTTCAGAGGTTAGGCAGCAGCGGAAGCAAACCAAAAACAGAGACTAAATGCAGAAACTAAGTAACAACACAAAACGCTAACAAAGAGGATTTACAACGTTCGGGGATAACTTGCCCCTACTCCTTGGCGTGCCCTTAAGGTGGGCGATCCCTTGATCGTCGGCAGATCAAGCCCCGAAAAATCGGATAAAATGCAACCTCCTTCTCGGTGGAGTAACCTCTCCACAGCGTTTCAAGATGGATAAAGTATAAAGTACAGGAAACACAAGAAGGATCTTACTTAGCACTTAGAACCACAAGAACACAAGCAAACTTCTCCCGAGCTCCACTCAACGCAGATCTCACGCAAGAACTCCCTTCTTCGTGTCTTCTCGCTGATGGACTCGCCAAGCTTCTTGTTTCTCTTCCAAGTGCTCAAGTAACAGAAGGTTGCTTCAAGGATCACAGTTGCTTGCTCAAGATGATGGAACAGAGTTGTCGCAAGAGCACAATGTGGAGAACTTCGTTACTGAGACTTGTTCGCCACCAAGCGCTTAAGTCTCAGCTCACTGATCGCCAGGTCACCACCTCACTGCAGCCTCCAGCTGCTCACCTGCAACAGCCAGCTACCACTGAGCTCTCCTGGACTCCCTAAGCTTCCCTCAGCCAAGCCCCAGTCAGCAGCTCCAGCAGTGTCAGCATCCGTTGCAACCTGAGATGGAAAACGGACAAACCTGCTCCAAGGAAAGACTCCCATTGACTCTCCTTGAGTGTTTGAATCCATTCCTGTCACTTGCACACTTGATCAGATCATTAGCATAGCAAATCAAGCAGAGAATCAAGTATCAGAGATTAAAAGCAGAGAAATCAGATGTGTTCAGATGTGATCAGAGCGTCTGACAGTGCATTTTGAATTAAAGTGATCGGTCACCGGACCGATCAAAGAGCCTCCTGATCGGTCACCAGACCGATCAGGGTGGGTTCAGACCGATCAGGCTCCATCCTGATCGGTCCCCAACGCTTAATCAGAAATCGCGACTTCTCCCGGATCCGATCACCAGACCGATCCCAAGTCGTGGATCGGTCACCAGACCGATCCCAAGTCATGGATCGGTCACCAGACCGATCCACCCGTTTGCAGGGTGATTTCCCAGCTTCGCAGTCCAAACCTCCTGATCGGTCACCAGATCGATCAGGGAATGCCTAGACCGATCAGGCTCCATCCTGATCGGTCATAGTGAGGAACTCGCGACACTTGATCGTTCACCAGAACGATCTGAACAGTATCCCTGATCGGTCACCGGACCGATCAGGAGCCAAGCAGTAAGGTTCCCAAAATCCACTGTATGCTCCCTGATCGGTCACCAGACCGATCAAGAGCTGAGCAGGAAGTGAACTCTAAGCTCCCTGATCGGTCACCAGACCGATCAGGAGCTGAGTAGTGAGTGAACTCTATGCTCCCTGATCGATCACCAGATCGATCAGGAGTCGAGCAGTAAGTTCCCAATCTCACTGTATGCTTCCTGATCGGTCATCAGACCGATCAGTCATAGCTGGATCGGTCACCAGACCGATCCACAAGGGAACTTCGTGTCAACTTCCCTGATCGGACACCAGACCGATCCAGGCTAGGCCAAACCCACTCTAAGTCAAGAGAACTGGCTCCCAGCCTCCCCTGACTCTTGCTCAGTCCCCCGGACCAAGACTCCATGCCTAGTCTCACTCACCGGGACTTCAACCTAGCCCTCCAAGCTAGGACATGGCCCTCCAAGCCAGGATTTTATCCAACCTAGCCCTCCAAGCTAGGACCTGGCCCTCCAATCCGGGATTTCATCAACTTAACCCTCCAGGCTAGGACCTAGCCCTCCAAGCCAGGGTTTCATCAACCTAGCCCTCCAGGCTAGGACCTGACCCTCCAAGCCAGGACTTTTCACACCTAACCCTCCAGGTTAGGACTTTTCCACACCTAGCCCTTCAAGCTAGGATTTTTCCACACCTAATCCTCCAGGTTAGGACTTTTCACACCTAGCCCTCCAAGCTAGGATTTTTCCACACCTAACCCTCCAGGTTAGGACTTTTCACACCTAGCCCTCCAAGCTAGGATTTTTCCACACCTAACCCTCCAGGTTAGGATTTCATCAAACCTAGTTCCACTAGGTATGCCTAGTCCACGACCAGGACTTAATCCCAATCATCTCATCAACCTAAACTAAAATCGATATCAACACCAAAACAACAATCAGGGTCAGACTGCATCAACATATATCTGATAAAAATTAAGATTTAATATGTAAATATCATATAACTCAGTGATAGAAGTGTATTATGGTCAGGTATTAGAGGATACATCAAGGAGAGACCTAAATTAGGACTTTTGGATAAGCTTAAGTGATACAGTTTAGGAAGGGTTGAAAGTCCTGCCAATCTTAGGATCCAGAGTAGTTTTGTTTGAAAATATATTTTTCCCAAGTAGACATAGGCTCCATAAATCTCTCCACGAAATTTTAGATTTTTTGGAGATTTATGAAATTAATTAGGCATTTCTGAATTTAGGCTGAAAAATTGAAATTCAGGTACCAGTCGACTGGTTCAGAACCAGTCGACTGGTCCAGATAAATTCAACACTGTGAACCTTCTGTTCAGTTTATCAGTCGACTGCCTCAAGGGCAGTCGACTGATCCGTAGGTTTAAATAGAAAAGGCATAATTGGATAACAAGAACTTACAAAATTGGAAGCATAAGAAAGGGTCATGTTACTTTATGAGATTTTATATCATGGAATTTAAGAAATATTGATAAGTGTATATGTATCTAGGGTTAAGAGATAAGAAGAAGGGGGTTTTATCATATTAAGGATACATAAGAAAAAGGGGAGAATTGAAGGCAGTTATATGTGTGAAATGTTAACAAATGGAGGTGGCAAACACATGAAATTATGCATAGATTTGAGAGTTGATACAAGATGACCATTTTTGAGGAAATTAGAATTTGTACCAAAAGTCAAGCACATTTGATATTTTTCATGGAACTATATTTTTCTAGGGTAGAGTATATCCTAACAAATGTACTTGTAAATTTTTAGATTTTTCGGATTTTCTAGAATCTTCTAGAAGTTTCTGAAATTAGGCTGGAATTTCAGAAGTTGACTGTATCAGTCGACTTGCCAGGGGGCAGTTGACTGGGAAGTCTGTATGTTGATTTCTGAGGGGTTTTTCAGAAATAGAGTGAGTTCTTTTTGGCACTAGGGGTAGGTTTGCTTGGGGCAATCTTTTGATGGTGTCAAAGAGGAGAACTTGGGGTGTTAAGTTAGGTTTAACTTGACAAAAGAATGTATGATGTTAAGTTGGGATAGAACTTAACTTGGTGTTATGGTGTTAAGTTGGGTAGAACTTAACTTGGTGTTATGGTGTTAAGTTGGAGTAGAACTTAACTTGGTGTTGGTTGTGAGAATTGAAAATTAGGAGAGGGCATAGGTTAAGGGGGAGGTTGCCTCTTGGTTGCTATGCTTTAATTTTCATAGGTAGTTTCGGGTTTTGTGTCAAATTTGGGAATGGTAATAGATACATTGTTGAATGTATTTTTTCCAAGTAGGTATGGATACCACAAACTTCTCCACAAAATTTGAAAATTTTTAGAGGTTTGTAGAATTTCTAATGCATTTCTGAATTTGGATTCAGAAATGTTGAAAATTGGTTTTTCAGAGTATCAGTCGACTCAGCCAGGGGCAGTCGACTGGTCAAGGCTGGAAATGAGTTTCAGCTGCTGAAAAGTGTCCAATTGATGTGAAATAAGTGTGGAACCTGGTGAGGGTTAGTACACGTTGTTTATAATCATTTGAAAGGTTAAAGAGTCCAATAAGGGGGAGATTGTTGGATCTTTTTGATGTATGGCAAAGGGGGAGAAGTGTTGAGTTTAATTTGGGAAACCAAACACACCTTTGCAAGAAACCCTAGGTTTAGGGGGAGGTTAGGGAAAAGGGGAGCATGGTTGCTCCATTCTTGGCGTAAAGGGAACCTTGGAGAGGTTCTTAAAAAGCCTTTGTAAGTCCAATGTAGGGGGAGCCTTGGAAAGGTTTTAAAAAGCCTATTTTGATGAAAATACCTAACTTGGGAGGTTAGGTGTGGGGATGCATTGGGATAGGATCCATGGTTGCATTGCATATGCATTGGCAGTGTAAGTCGAAGGTGGAGCCTTGGCAACGTAAGTCCAAATGGTTGTTTAGCATTGTTGTTGCTATTTCTTGCTATTTGTTTTCCCTAACTTAAATGTATTGCCAAACATCAAAAAGGGGGAGATTGTTGAGGCAATCTATGGTCCGGAATGACCATGTGTTTCGATGTTTGGGCAAAGAGTTTAAGTTAGGTTTTTCCTTGTGTTCTAATATGTGTATATGAGTGTGCAGGATTGCAGGTTACACATATTGACTTAGCTGGATGTCTTCGGTATGGCGAAGGGTGGCATGGAGATAAGCTGGAGGCTTGTGTGCACCCGAGGGACCATGGATAGCAGGGATGATGAGCCGAGGGGTGTGGACTTTGAGGCATGCGTGAAAGATGGCATGGAGGCAAGCTGGAGGCTTGTGTGCATCCGAGGGACGAGAGCCGAAGACGAAGAGCGCGAAGGCAACAGTCAAGGCTGCTGGTGAAGAGTTAGTTGAGTCATGAAGGGACGAGAGCCGAGGGAGGAGGACTCCAAGGGCAAGCCGGGAAGTGGACTTCAAAGGGCACACGTGAAGGGTAGCATGGAGGCAAGCCAAGGGAAGGCTTGTGTGCGCATCCGAGGGACGATAGCCGGTGGAAGAAGACTTCAAGGGGCAAGCCAAGGGAGTGTACCTAAAGGCACGCGTGGAGGAGGGTCGTTGGAGTGAGAAAGAGTGATTGTATAAGCTGGGAAGTCGACTGGGAAAAAGGCAGTCGACTGCCAGCAAGACTCGAAACTCATAGAAGGTTTCTGACTCTGGACCAGTCGACTGCTCTGGGAGCAGTTAACTGGTAGCGGCTGGTTAAGTAGGCTGGAAATTCAAACGTTAAGCTGCAACGATCGATTTTCAGTGGGACCAATCAACTGCCCTAGGAGCAGTCGACTGGTCAGGTGTTTTTTAGTCCTAAGTTCTATTTAAAGGAACTCGGTTTGGGCTGGGAGCTCTTGACGAAACAAGCTTGGTTAGGGCTTGTTAGTAGTCTTAGTGCTTAGCAAGTGTACTTAGGTTTGTGGCGAGGTTTCTCCACTCACAAGGAGCTACACGAGCTAGCCGGAGGGCATACGGGGAGTGATCCGCCGAAGGATCGAGGGATCGTCCACCTCACGGACTGTCGTGGAGTAGGAGCTTCATCTCCGAACCACATAAATAGGTTTGTTAGTGTTGTTTGATTTTATTATTATTGTTTATGCTTGTGCACGCTAACCTTGTAGGTAGAAGAAATCGAATATTGCTATTCACCCCCCCTCTAGCAAGACACAAACGATCTAACATTTGGAACCTCTAAACAAATCAAAAGAAAAAATTGAAATCCCTAATCGGCTAACACCCACATCCTCTTCAACCCATCACCCCCCGTTCTCCTTCCTATTTCCGATCAATTACCTTTGGAAAACTACTAGAAAAGAGTATCCAACCTCGACACAACCTAGCCCAAGTTCGATTGTGGCCATTTGTAGCTCGATTTTGGGTGATTATTGTTCTAACCTGAGCCCTCTCTCTCAACCCAAATTGCGTGATGTTCTCTTCTAATTTTTTGGTCGTTTAGTAATTGTTATCCTTGATTACCGGTCGCAGATGAGTCATATTCGAGCTTAAGAAGGATTTCAACCAAGTCCAATCATTCCATCGAGTTTCTAGTCCTTCCCGTCATTGCCTATACTCACAATCGTACGCGACTACTATTTTTCGATCCACCTAGATCACTGCTTCATTTTGTAAAGTTTTAGGCTCGATTTTCATTCTTTGTAGGTCAATTTGTAGGCTGCTTATCCATTTTATTTAAATCAAATATTAGCTTATTTATCATATTATATTGATTATTTATTTAGGTTATTATTATAGGTTATGAGTTTGGATGATCATAAAATTAGCTTTAATTTGTTTTAGTGTAGCTTGTTTGGTGCTCCAATTTTGTAGTGATAAAACAAAATGGTGAAAATAGATGAATTCTTGGATTAAACTAATTATTACTCTCCTTTCATGAGTATTTTACGAGAGCTGCATAATAATCAGAAACTACCATTCCACTCCTCTTGAATTTATATGAGCTTTTAATATTTGTTTTGGTCTTTTTTAGTTTATCTTAATTTTCTTCAAAAGTATATTTATGCAATATTTTAATAGAAGTATATTTATGTAAGAAATATTTATATGTCATTTTGTTAAAAAGGCCTATAGATTGACAAGTTGGTTTTTGGAATTATATTACTTTTGGTGCATATCCAATTGTTAATCCATAATCTACATAATCTAGATTATTAAAGTTAATTGATTATGCCCATTTTGGGTTCTAGTATTATATTTGTTGATATTATGATATATCCTTTCATATGGAAATTAATGATAAGGAGGTTGAGGGTGTTGCGGAAAATGCTCCAACTGTGGGAAGTCAAGTAGTTGCATCGACAGTATCACATTTGGAAAATGAGAGTGTTTCAATCGAGGAAAACAAAAAAAAACTCAAAAAAAATGAGACTTTAGATGCTGAAACTACGGATGCAGTTGGTAGGAAAAAAGAAAATTTAGGTCTGTTGCATGATATCTTTGGAGGAAAATGAAAAGTTATCTACAATGATTATAAGAAGGCCTTAGGTGGTGAAGCTAATATTGGTACCAAACATTTACTTGACCGCATAAAACATGTTTATACAAAAAAAAAAAAAAGATGACCATAAAACAATCTGTATTGCAACCAAC
This sequence comes from Boesenbergia rotunda, assembly GCA_024364735.1. Lineage (NCBI taxonomy): Eukaryota > Viridiplantae > Streptophyta > Magnoliopsida > Zingiberales > Zingiberaceae > Boesenbergia > Boesenbergia rotunda. The sequence continues at coordinate 129,253 of JAGFNQ010002712.1, forward strand.
AAAATCCAATGATGAGACAACGAAGCTTGGGGCATACCATTTCAACCAAGATCATGGAAGGGAAGAGCTTGCGGATATGATTATATATATTGCATGAGTACTCGTAATCTATGGTTGATCATGTGGGCTTTAGAAGGCACTCTTATGCATTACAATCATTAGTTAAAGTTGTTTCTCGGAACAAATCAAGAGCGACATTATGAAAATATTTGAGTATGAAAAAGAAAAACAATGAAATTATTAGACTCAAATGCTAATCGAATTGCGTTGACAACTAATATGTGGACATCAAGTTATTCAAAAAGAGGATTCATGGCTATTACTTTACACTTCATCGATGTTTCATGGTAATTACAAAGTTAGCTTGTTAGGTAAAATTTTTTTATCTCTTTAACTTTATACTTGTATTTACCATTAATAATATTACTATTATTATTAAATTTTATTATATTTCATTTTTTACTAGGTTTATATATGTGTCGTGCCCACGTACCGTTGTGGTCCTCGTAAATGCCCTTGTTAATTACATCTTGGATTGGAACATGGATCGTAAGTTAGTTTTTTCAACCGTTGATAATTGCATAACCAATGATGCTATGATTGAGCTTATGCTAGACAAGTTTCCTCCAAGTTCACTTATTTTAGAAGGAAAATTACTTTACATGCGATGTTGTGCCCATATTTTGAATTTGCTTGTGAGGGATAGATTAGAATTAATCAGTGATAGTATTGAAACAATTCATTTTAGTGTAGCATTTTGGACAACAACGCCAAAAAGGGATGAAAATTTTATTGTAACAACTTGATAATTGAATGTTCCAAGCACTAAAAAATTGGAACTTGATTGCAAAACATGATGGAACTCTACATATTTAATGCTTAACACTACATTGGGATATAAAGATATGTTTGCCCATTTGAAACAACGTGAGATTTTATTAAAAGAGTTCCCACAGAAAAAGAATAGTCAAAAGTGAGAGAGATTTCTTCTAAATTTGAGATGTTTTATGATGTCACAGAGTTATTTTCAAGAACCAAGTGTTCCACAATAAATCTTTTCTTCTCAACTATTTGTAATATTAAGTTGGCAATTGGTGATTGGCTATTCTCGGACAATAATGTGGTGAAAACAATGGCAACAAATATAAAATTTAAAGTTTAACAAGTATTGGGATGTGATAAATTGTTCATTGGCAATTGAGAGTATTTTAGATTTGAGGTACAAGATGAAGATCATTCAATTTTATTATCTTCATGTTTATGGTGATATGTCATCTTGTGAGATTGAAAAACTAAAGAAAAGTTGTGTAACGTGGTTAAACAGTATAAGATGAAATCCAAACATTAATCTCAAGATGTGAAAGATTCATAATTAATCTTCTTGTTCTTTAAGGCCTCCACTTCCTAAGCATGGTAGTTATGCTAATAAATTCGAGATGTTCATAGATTCTAATTCTAGTACTAAAGATGAGAAGTCGGACCTGGATTATTATTTAGAACAGTCTCTCTTGCCAAGAAATATAAGTGAGTTTGATATTTTATGTTGGTGAAAGACGAATGAGATCAAATATCCCATTTTGCATGATATTGCTAAGGATGTGCAGGCAATTCCTGTGACGATCGTTGCTAGTGAGAGAGTTTTAAGTGCTTATCATATTAGACTTCATTCTAAAACTGTGGAGGCTTTGATGTGTGCTCGAGATTGGTTATGGAATGAAATTCAAGGTATTAAATAGTTTTCAAATGAAATTATTTCTAATACTTTCTTTATTGTTTCTCATTTGTAATGTTTGTTATTTATTTTGTCTTATTTGATTTTATAACTTTAAATGATCAAAAGTTTGACAATGATTGTGATATAGAGGTAAGTAATAAATTATTATTTTTGTTATTATCTTAAAGTGTTATAAATTTAATTAATATTTTTCTATGTATCTTGTTATTTTGTGAGAATCGGAGTCACGCACTAACAGTAATACTACTGATGTGATGTGAGATAATAGAGAAGAAAATATTGTGGGATATGGAGGAGATCAAGTCATCGGAATATTGGCAAGGTGTGTGGATTGGAGGAGATCATAACTTGTTTCTTGTTTTCTTTGTATTTGAATTATTCAAGGCCTTTAATCTTTGTTTCATGTAGTTGGAATATGATTTGATGACTTGAATTTCTATTTATGCTTGATATTTCGATTTCCAATTAAATTTGATCATCTCTGAATTCGAATGGAATACTGGGAATATTAATTTGATCATCTCTATTTATCCCTCATCTTGTTAATTTCAATTAAATCTGATTATCTCTATTTGTTCCTCATCTTATTTATAAGGACGACTTCATTATTTTTCTCAATGGTGATATTAAAAGAGTTTAGAAAATCAGGGGGCGCTTGGTAAGCGGGTTTAGAAGTCGCGAATAAGAATGAAATCTATTTCATTCCCATTGATGATGCTTGGTATACGGGATTAGAATCAAAATATAGATATGATACCCATGATTTTATAACCTAGCCCCCACTAGGTTATCACCAAACCCATAAACCCCTCAATCAAAACTCATTACCATTCCCATTGTCGAATATATACCAAACGCCCCAGAGTCTTTATTACTTAGCATGAGTCTTATTTTGGGAAGTTGATTACTAAAGCTAAGGGTTCGTTATTGGCCTCCACTAAATGCCTGACCACTCATGTGGGTCGTGGCCTCATGGGATTATGTCAAGATTGAATTGTTGAGGTTTTTGGTGTCTAAACCTTTTTATAATAATACCACTACTCTTAATTTCTATGTTTGATCTTTGATATCAAGAAATCAGTTTAAGCAACCTTGTTTTGCTTTAATATTCATTGGATGATGTGGGGTTAAATTTTAAGAGCAAATCAATTTGAAGCGGGGATGAGAATGAGTTTGGGGATTTAATCTCCATGGGATTAGAGATGAGGATTCCTCGATTAAGTAAAATCAAAAATGAGGGGCGGAGATAGGGATGACAAACTCGCCCCGCCCTGACCCTCCCCATTACCATCCCTACACCCAAGATGGTGCTGGGTAAAAACCAGCACTACTTTGGTGTTGGACTTTACAAACCAACATTACACTGGTGCCTGGTGTATTTAAGCTATGATATTATATTTAAAAAATCAATATCATAGTGATTGTTATATGCAATCAAAGGAAAAAGAAGAGAGAATTTTATTTTAATTTAAAAGAAAAGAGAGAAAAATTAATGTATGCAGATGAGAGAGATTAAAAAAATTAATGTCAGATCATCCACATCGAATATCACTCATGAACGCTCACCTAGAGTTGTGCGATATATATATATATATATATACACCCCTTGACCATTAAATGTCCCAACTCCGCTGCGGACCAATCGTCACGCATCTGTGTGCACCGACCAATTCTTTAATAAATAATTTTTTAAATAATTCCTTTATCTTATAATATACCTCGTGAATATCTAAAATTTTTATTCTAAATACTATACCCAAGAGGTAAGACTGAACCCTAGAGGAAAATCTTATTAGCTTGAACCTACTATAACCTAACCCTTAAATTCTAAAATTTTAAACGCTAATATATCCTGTGAGTATCTAAAATTTTTTATTTTGAGCATTATAACTCAAAAGGGAAGATTGAACCCTAGAGGAAAATCTTATTAGCTTGAACCTACTATAATTTAATCCTTAAATTTTAAAATTTTAAATGCTAATATATCCATGAGCATTTAAAATTTTTTATTTTAAATACTATAATTCAAAAGGGAAGACTGAATACTAGAGGAAAATTTTATTAACTTAAACTCACTATATAACTCAATCCCTAAATTTTAAATCTTAAATACATATAATATATATTTAAAAAATAAAAAAAATCTTGTGCTGGACTCAAATTCAGGCGCCTGGATTGACATAGGATGTCTGAATTCAATCTAGCGCTTGAATTCAATTCAGGCGCCCCGAGTATGTAAGGATGCGTGACAATGAGTTTATAGTACAACATTTTGCAATATGAGCAATGATAGAGAGAGTGAAAATGAGAGAGTAAAAGCAAAGTGAATGACGTGGCACTTTACATGCACATGTCCGATTATCGCTTGGACATCATCGGCGGCCTTCGACCGCCGCCCCGAATCAAACTATACCCTGGGGGGCATGGTGAAGCCGTCGGGGATCGCTGCATGCAAAGTGGCATGTCATTCACTTTGACTTTCACTCTCCTATTTTCACTCTCCCTATCATTTTTCTTGCTGAGCAATGATAGAGAGAGTAAAAATGGGAGAGTGAAAGCAAAGTGAATGACATGACACTTTACATACACACGTCCGATTATCGCTTGGACACCATTGGCGGCCTTCGACCGTCGCCCCGAATCAAACTATACCCTGGGGGGCACGGTGAACCCGTCGGAGATTGCTGCATGCAAAGTGTCACGTCCTCACTTTGCCTTTCACTCTCCCATTTTCACTTTCCTTATCATTTTTCTTGCTGAGCAATGATAGAGAGAGTGAAAGCAAAGTGAATGATGTGACACTTTACATGCACACGTCCGATTATCGCTTGGACACCATCGGCGGCCTTCGGCCGCCGTCCCGAATCAAACTATACCCTGGGGGGTGATAAATACTATTTTATTGATTATTTGAGCTGCTAAAATCCATGTTTGATCTATGTTTTTATTGTCAAAATTGTGAAATTGCCCTAGGTTTTAGAACTTACCTTTATTTTGGACTTAATTGCAAATATGCAAATTTTTGGATTATTTTGACCACTAAATTCTTGATCTATTTTTGTAGGCATCAAGGTTCAAGGATCTAGGGCATATTGGGTCAAACTCGAGTCGGAAGTGACCCGGATCAGATTATCAAGATTACGATTAAATCTGGGCCGTTCGATTCGAAAGCGGCTAGATCTGAGCCATCCGGGATGATCTGAAGCCATCTGAGCTAGGGCTAGGGTTGATCAAGCACCCTGATCAAGATCTGAAGGTTTCATCACAATCAGAGCTCAATCAACCGTTGGATCAAGCTTGGAGGGCTCTAGAGCGTCCAATCACAGATAGAGTCTGGACCATCCGTTGCATATCTGGAGGATCCGAGCTACCACAAGGCAGATCCTGACCCCAGATCATCATCATAAAAGTTTGGCTCAAATCAGAGCAAGATCAGCCGTTGGATTTAAGTGGATCAATCTGGACCGTCCATGCTTAAGTATTTAATCAAAAATTTCCTACCTTCAGCAGTCGTCGCGTCTTCGCCGTCTTCCCCAGTTCATCGAGTTCTTCACTTTTCTTTGCGTTTTCTTCAATCCGTGGGCGCGACCACTCGATTATCTTACTGAATTCACGTGCTAGGTCATTGGGGAGGCCATCAGTCTTGTTTCCGGATCGGAATTGCCCAAGAACAGAGTTTGTGAGAGGTTTCTACAGCTCTGTCCAATTTACATCTTCGGATCGGCTGTGCTCTAATTCCTTCCACCTGAGCTACCCAGAGGGGTTCCCTGAGTAGCTTTGATCATCATCCACTCACCAATTCACGCAGACACAGCTGCAATGAAGAATTCGTATGGAAAATTCAGAAATGGGCAGTTCGGACTGTATTCAATTGCTGATGAGGTTTTCCCCATGATTTGCTGAGCTTGCGGGTCCGAGGCTCTCCCTTGCTTGACAACCAAGGAGCATCTGAACTCTCGAAGGGATCGAGGAGTAGTTTTCCTTAGTTTAATTTCAGTATAGCTGTAATTTCCATTTTCCGCACTGTTTATTCTGAAGTTCTTGTTCAGCTACTGTAATTTACGATTTATGAGTTGTTAGCCATAATTTAGCTTAATTCCGCAAGTAGAGTAATTTAGGAACTTATTCAGTGACAGATTGAGTTCAATTCCAGTTAAATTTCGATTAGATTGCTGCGTATCAGGTCTGCCCTGTTTTCTGCAACTGCGTATCAGCAGTTTCTGAATTTTCAGATCGGTTAAGTAGATTTGAGATGTATTTCTGCTGAATTTGATTTAATTCTTCAGTCTAATTAGTTAAGGTACTTGTTAGTGAGTAGTTACACTTCATTTCAGTTTGTTTCATGCTTACTTTCTGCAATTCGAATCCTTGGTTGCGTGCCAAGATCTTTGTTGCGTGCCAAGCTAGGTTCCTGCATATTAGGAGTTTTAATTTCTTTTCACTAGTTTAGTCAAGTAATTGTTAGTTTAACTTCCTTGTTTCTAGATTAGATACTCGTATTCAAGTTATGTTAGCTAGTTCAGTCCTTAATCTATTGTGAAAACAGGAAAATCTGTAGCTAAACCTTAATTTCTGCAATCTGAATTTCAGCATTTGGGTTCTGATTTCTTTGCTTTGCTAGTTCTGATCTCAGTTCCGATTCCCTTACAGAATCTTGCTTATTTCTGCAATAATAGCTTTGTTTCTCAATTGAATAAATCAGTTTTAAAAAGTGAGTTGAAAGATTCACTCATTTCGGAATTCGGAGATAGTTTTTGGCACAAAAGTTTTCTCTTGTGTGCCAACTGTCTTGGAGCCAATTGCATCCGAATTTAGCTTACTTTTGTGGCATATGGTTGTGCTGGAATTCGATAAGCTCGCACTTGCTCATATCTGAATTTTGGTGGTAGTGATTGGCTTCCAAAAGCACTTTAGATAGTTGAGACCCATTGCTTGGTTGAGTTCTACATGTTGCATGCTAATAATTGTGTTAAGTTTGATTAATTCCGAAAACTTCATCATTGCCTTTACTTCATTGCATAGCATTTTGCCTTATGTTAAAATCAGAAAACAATTTTCCATGAAAAAATCTTTGTAAGTGCTTATTTAGGTTTTCACTAGTTGAGCTTTTTGGTGCCAATCTTCTTGCTCAAGTTTATTAAATCAAGGTTTCTATTTTTCCATTGCAATTTCATTTTCAATTACAAACCAAAATCTAATTACTTGTTTGAAACCCAAAAACACAAAAACGACACATATCTACAAGTTTGAATCAAGCACGACAACTAGCCCCGAGAAAAATACGACCTGTGGCCCCTATATTACATTTTCATACTTTTGATTGTAAAAGGGTTTCCAGTTATCCATTCACATTTAAATTTGAGACCCACATTCGTGACACATAGTTTGAGTCCGTCAAATTTTTGGCGCCGTTGCCGGGGAACTGTTAGTTGACTTGTTTGATTTTTGCTTGTGCACTTATTTCATATCATTCTTGACTTACTTTTGTGCTTATTGCTATATCTTTGGATTTGATTTTATTTGTTTATCTGTTTATCTACTTTTACTGCGATTTGTTTTGTTTTTATGACCAGGTCTCTAGGTGCTGAATTAGAAGATTTCGATCCTGAGATTGAGAGGACTTTCAGAGCCAGGAGGAGCCAGGCCATCCTTTCAGAGACTACAGATATTCCTCCCATTCAGACTATTTTTACTCACTCAGGCAGAGACATGGCAGACCACCAGAGAACCATGAAGGAGCTTGCAGCACCTGACGCTGCATTTCAGTACTCCAGCATAGCTTATCCAGAGCTGGGGGAAAGTTTTGAGTTAAGATCGGGACTTATTAATTTGTTGCCAAAGTTTCAGGGTTTATCTGGGGAGGATCCAAACAGACACTTGCACGAATTCCATGTGGTGTGCTCTACTATGAAGCCTCAGGGCATTTCTGAAGAAGACATCAAGCTGAGAGCTTTCCCCTTCACATTGACAGGAGCAGCCAAAGACTGGTTCTATTATCTGCCTACAGGACATGTGTCTAGTTGGATCGCTATGAAGAAGGCATTTTTGGAGAAGTATTTCCCAGCTTCCCGCACAGCTATAATCAGAAAAAATATCTGTGGGATTCAGCAAGTGGTGGGCGAAACACTATATGATTACTGGGAAAGATTTAACAAGTTGTGTTCAAGTTGCCCCCAGCATCAAATCAGTGAGCAATTATTGATTCAATATTTTTATGAGGGACTGCTGCAGATGGATAGAGTCCTGATAGATGCTGCAGCTGGAGGGGCCCTAGTGAACAAGTCACCAATGCAAGCTAGGGAGTTAATTTCTAATATGGCTAAGAATTCCCAACAATTTGGAGGCAGAGCCTTGACCTCCAGAGGAGTGGGAGAAGTTCAGTTAGTGCCTATTGATCATTATGACAAGAGATTTGCAGAGATCACATCACTTATTAAGGAGTTGAAGGTTAGCAATACAAATCAAGGGTCAACTCCTTCAGTACCTCCACCCTCTAGTCAAGTGGTAAGTGTGTGTGACATTTGCTCTAGTCTAGAGCACACTTCAGACTCATGCCCCAATCTCCAACAGGACGAGACAGTAGCTGCATTAGGGAGAGGACAATTTCCAGCAAGAAACAATCCATATTCCTCTACCTATAACCCCGGTTGGAGGAATCATCCTAACTTAAGGTATGGGAATGCTTTCTGCCAACAAGAGCCTCAAGGTCAGTCTTCACAGCAGCCTCAACCTAATTTCCAGCAGCCCCAACAAACTCAAAACAATCAGCCAACTTTTCAGCAATCAAATCAAAATTTTCAGCCCCCGTTTCAGCCTAATTCTCAACATTTTCAGCAACAATTCCAAGCATTTGAACCTCAATTCCAGCAACCTTATCAAGGGCAACAAGGCTTTCAATCATTTCCAGTTTTTCCAGCTCAAAACCAATCAAATTTTCAGCCATCACAGCACACAATTCAGAATTTTCAGCCCTACAACCAAGGGTTTCAAAGTCAAAATTTTCAGCCCTCGCCACCTAATTTTCCATTTCAAAATCAAAACTTTCAAGGCTACAATTCCCAGCACAATTTCCAAGCAAATCAGCCCTTGCATCAGCCCTATCAACAGCCCCAACAGCCATGTTTTCAAGGTTAATCAAGGAGCTTTTCTAACCAAGGAGGCTATGGAAGCTCAAGTGGAGGAAATCAGCCCCAACAGAGGGTTGAGGATATGTTTCAACAGATGATGCAGCAACAACAAGCTTGTCAACAACAAATACAACAAGTTGTACAAACGCAACAGCAACAACAAGCTTGGCAACAACAACAACAACAACACAATCACAACATTGAGAGACAAATGGGGCAATTGGCGAGTGGGATTAATCAAAACCAAGCTCAAGGATCAAGTCAACTCCCTTCCCAAACTGTTCCTAATCCTAAAGGAAACGTGAGTGCTATTTATTTGAGGAGTGGGAAGGTCACTTCATCTCCAAAGTGTCCAAGAGCAGATTTTTCAGAAAACCGGACAGCAACTCCGATTCTAGCTCAGAACATGCATGAAACGACTTCAAATTCAGCTAATTCCACCCCTAGCCCGTTCCCAACCCTTTCCTCAAGCAACCCTCCAAATTTGGTGGCAAAAGAAGGAGAAAACAGTGCCGAGGCCGATTTTACAGCAGCCACTTCTCAGGGGACAGCACAGCAGAATTCAGCCTCTCCACTTCCGGCCAAAGAAGATGATTTTAGGGTTCCTTTACCCTTTCCACAGCAAAGAACACATGCCAAAAGACAAGGGGAGAAGGAGAAGGCTAAGGAATTTAATGAACTAGTGGAGCTTTTCAGCAAAGTGGAGATCAATATACCTTTGTTGACCATGATCAAAAGAATTCCAAAGTATGCTAAGTTTTTGAAGGATCTTTGTGTTAACAAAAGGAAGCTTAAGGAAAATGAATTGGTCAGCATTGGGAAAAATGTTTCTTCACTCATCCATGCCCTACCTCAGAAATGTGAAGACCCTGGGATGTTTACTGTTTCTTGTGAGATAGGGAGCACTACATTCAATGATGCTATGCTTGATTTAGGAGCTTCTATAAATGTAATGCCCAGGTCAGTCTTTCAAATGCTCGGCATAGGCCCTTTACAGCCCACTGGCGTGGTGATACAGCTAGCAGACAGGAGCCAGACCCGCCCAGCAGGTATGATTGAAGATGTTCTGGTGAAGGTAAAGGAGCTAATATTTCCTGCAGATTTTTATATTTTGGATATGGAGGGAGATTATCTGGCGCACCGTTCTCCACTGATTCTAGGCAGACCGTTTCTGAAGACGGCCAGAACAAAGATTGATGTATATGCCGGTACACTTTCCATGGAGATTGGAGATACGGTTATTCAGTTTAGCCTTTTCGATGCTATGAAGCATCCGAGAGAGGATCACTCCATCAGGAGCATGGATATTATTGAGAAGCTGGAGCAGACAGAGTTAGAGGCTGAGGGATTTCTAGAGGATTTTTCTTGAGAAGTTATTCATTCAAAGGAGGCTGAGAGAGTACGTACTGCTGAGACTGAGGAACTTTCAGAAGACATTTCAGATGCTTTTACAGCTGGAGAGATTATTCTAGGTGTAGGGGATTGCACTAAGCCCCAAGTATCACCCATTCCTACCTCACAGGACCATTCTCATCTTTTATTTTGTGATTATAGTATTATTGAAGGTCCTGATTTTTCTAATTTGGTTGTTGCAGGAATAATTGAGGACACATGTATTGAAGAAAGTGTAGGGGATTGCACTAAGCCCCAGAGACCACCACAAGATTCAGAGTATGAACCAGAAAGTGTAGGGACTTGCCTGGTGGAAGCAAGAACCCAAGGATCACTTGTACCAGTAGAGTGCTTGCTAGAACTTGAACCTGATATGGACCCTATACTGGACCAGGAGGAAGCTATGGACACATCTATCATTGTGGAACCTCCAGGTATTTTTCAGCGCGATCAGGTAAGTATTTCTTTTATTTTTTTGGATACATCAAGAGGGGCACCAAAAGTTGATTTTATTGGCTGCGATACATTTCTTGATTTGTCATGTGTGGGGAATAATTGGGAAAATTTCATTGGAACATCCAAAATAGATTTCATTGATTATGATAAGTGTCTTGATGCATCTTGGGTAGATATTCATTGTAAAAAATTCTTTGAGATGCCTAAACTTGATTTTATTGGATGTGATTCATTTTTGGATAAATTGTATGCAAAGACTGATATTATTTTATTTCCTTCGTACCCTGCACGCTCTAGAGGGGTAGTACATTGTTTTGCAGGGTCCAGAAGACTGCTGGAGTGGGAGCTTCATTTGAACAGACTGAAACCTCCTGAAATGTGTCCCAAAAAGAATAAAGAGGGAGTAGATTTTACTTTAATTCAAAACACTCTACCTCTTACATGGGTCTTGTATTTAAATAATCTTCGTCCACCTGAACAGGTTGCAGTTAAATCCAAGTGTGGGGGAGCGATGCACAGTGAAGTTGAACAAAGGGAACAAGCTCTTTCGCACACCCAGACTCCTCCACTACCACGGTGGAGGCTTTTTCTTGACAGACTCCGACCGCCAAAAATAAAAGGGAGTTTGATTTTTGTTGCCTGTTCCTTTATTGCATGTTTTCACTCTTAAAATGAGTTCTTGTTAATAAATAAGTGAGTAGAGTAACATGACATGAATAAAATCATTGTAAATACCATGTTTTGTGTTTTAGCACTTTTTCTTGCATGATTAGGAATAAATGTATCCCTCTAGGTTTTCTTATTGTCATTTTAGAGTCTTTTGAAAATAACTTAAATTTGGTTGTCAAAACTTAGGGTTTGAGCTCATGGATGAATTCTTGGATGCTTGAGTACGATTTTGCTTTAGATTCTTAATTGAGGATTTGAGATGGATTATTTTTACCTAGTGAGATTAGCCTTATTTTGTGACACACATATGTTATTGTATTCTAGAACTTACTTAGGTTCTTTCAAAATCATATTTCAATGGTTGGATCACATCTATAGGGACTAATCATTTTATTTACCTTTCCACATCTATTTGCCTATTCTATTCTAGTTGTCTTTCCTTATTGCTAATCTTAACCCTAATTTTTCTATGGATTTGTTTGCTTGGGATGTTTTCTTGATGATATTTTGCCTGAGACGGACAAAGATTTAAGTGTGGGGGAGTGATTGGTGATTTGGGAGCAAATTTTTATCAAGGATGTATCTCAACTCGAAAAGAAAAAAAAATTTCATGTGCCAAGTGAGTGAAGTTTGGTGCCAAGAATGAGCTAGAGAGATGGAAGCAATTGGAGATTGAGTTTCCTTACTATATTTTGAAGATTTAAGTGGCAAGCAAAGAGAAAATCTGCACCCTTTCGAAAAAAATTTCTGACCCAAGTGGAAAGTAGTGGTCAAGAGATGAAATTGAGCAAAGCATTCAAGGAGAAACAAACAATTTCGATTTTGGGAATCAGGAGGCAGTTATGTACCAACTTCGAGCTAATTCAGGCTTCCTAATTCAGCAAGGCTTGGATGAAGTTGAACAGCATTAAAAAAAAAAAGAGCAAAAACAAAGATGGCACACTCAATTGAAAGAAAAGTCAGAAAAGAGAAGTTTGTGCCAAGGAAAGAAAGTAAAAATCTGCTAGCTTGGATTGCAAAATGTATCTGAAGTTGAAGGTGCACATTCAATTTCAGATCGAAGAAGAACAAATGGCTGCTAGAGATGGAAGTGGAGCAGAATTGAAAAGAAGTAGCTGAAATTGAAAAGAAGTGGGCAGAATTTTCGAGTGGACTAAATCTGCTGTTCTTGGAGCACGGCAAGGGCTGAGAAAGTTAAAAAGAAGCTGAAAAATCTGAATTTGAAGCAGCTGAACCTAATCTGAATTAAGACTGAGAGGAAGATTGAGCAAAGAACGAGAAAAAAGGAAAAATCTGTGCCAAGTTAAAATGTGCAGAAATTGGTTAACTTGAAGACCAATGTAGCTGGAGTGTTGGAATCTGATCTCCATGCTGAAGACCATCTGAATTGAAGAGCTGATGAAATTGTAACAGCCGAGAAACTGATGAAGAGAATAGCAAAGGAAGGCAGTGGCTGAAATTCGACTTATGTGCAGCAATTGAATTTGAGTGGAACACTTGAAGTTTCCACTATTATTTAAAGCAAGTGCTCTTGATATTAATTGTTGGAGGAATCATAGACTTGAAAAGCTGCCACCTTGGATGCTGAAATTGAAACAGGAGGAAATTATGAGCTGCCGAAAGGATATAAGAAGCTGGAAAAATCAGTTAAGTTCTATTGTATGAGCTGGTGTAGTGCAGAAATTTAAGGGCAAAGGAGTTGAGTTGGAACTAATGTGGCTGCTGCAAAGGATGCTAAAAAGGACTCGAAACAAAGCCACTCGAAGCCCAAGAGGTTTTAGAGAGCATCAAGTTGATACTTAAGCTGGAAATTCAATTGTGAAAGGAGGAAAACCAATGGAAAAACCAAGGGCAAATTTGTACCAACTTGCAACCAAATTGAGTTCTTGAAGCTGGGAATCAAGGCATAAAAGATATGAATGTATCACAAGAGTGATGAGTGTATCCTTTGCTGATCAGAATTGGAAGGAATGTGGCTGCTAGATTGATAGATCAAAACAGAAATTTTTGTAGTGCCATGGTATCAAGTGAAACAATTGCATTCTCCACTACTACTTGATGCTAGGATAAATTGTGTAGCTGTTGGGGAGAAATCAGATTCTTGATTCTGATGTGCTCAAATTGAAGATTTAGAGAAGAAAAAGAAAAAAAAATCAGAAAAGAAGAAAGAAAAGAAAAAGAAACAAAAGGGGGCATCCAAGGGAGTTTTGGTTTCATGAATTTAATGAGAGGCTGCTCATCAGAATTACATCTTGGTTCCACTATCTTTTGACTCGACTAGAGGAAAAGGAAGCAGAAATGAATTCAGTAGCTGACACAGAAAAGAAAGAAAAAAAAAAGAGAGAACAAATGAAGAAAGTGTGCCACTTGTAAAGGAAATGTATCAAGAGTTAGCTACAAGGGTTGTTGAGTGATAATTTTATATTGAGTATCTATTCACTTGATATCTCATGTTCTTTGATACAAATTTGAGCCGAAAAGAAAGAAGAGAAAGAAGAATGAGAAAAGGAAAGCAAAGTTGGCACGAATAGACAAAAGAATTGGCACAGAGGTCAAGGCAGGTTTTTTTATCTAAATCAAGGGCAGTTATCGAAATCTGACTTCACACATTTTTATATCACTAGAGGACTGTTAAAAGAAGAAAAGAACATCAAGATATCCTCAAGCACTCAAGTCTTCCACTTTATCAAAATTTTCCACTTTTCTTGGCTCGTATTCATTTCTTAGCATTTCTATGTCTTTGATTTGTTTTTATAGTTGTGATCCTAATCATGATTAATGGTGGAGAGTAGATAATAAGCAAGCCTATGGTAGTGCAAGAATCAATGTGTTTGAGTGAGCTCCACTTCCATCATCAAGTTAGAACTTAAGGAGAGAACCACCAATATTTTCTTGAAAGGAGTATGAGTTAGATTCATCTCAATGACTCATGATGGATGAAAAGGCTAAGTTGTTGATTTAAGGACAAGATACTAATCCATAGAGCTTAGATTTATGAGAATTGACAACCTAGGTAATTTATTTTCATTTGTTTCTAATTATGCTTAAGTAAATCTAGGGGATACATACTTAGTGTTTTCGCGAGACGCTCAAGCTCAAGTGTGGGGGAGTTGATAAATACTATTTTATGATTATTTGAGCTGCTAAAATCCATGTTTGATCTATGTTTTTATTGTCAAAATTGTGAAATTGCCCTAGGTTTTAGAACTTACCTTTATTTTGGACTTAATTGCAAATATGCAATTTTTGGATTATTTTGGCCACTAAATTCTTGATCTATTTTTGTAGGCATCAAGGTTCAAGGATCTAGGGCATATTAGGTCAAACTCGAGTCGGAGTGACCCGGATCAGATTATCAAAGATTACGATTAAATCTGGGCCGTTCGATTCGAAAGCGGCTAGATCTGAGCCATCCGGGATGATCTGAAGCCATCTGAGCTAGGGCTAGGGTTGATCAAGCACCTGATCAAGATCTGAAGGTTTCATCACAATCAGAACTCAATCAACCGTTGGATCAAGCTTGGAGGGCTCTAGACGTCCATCACAGATAGAGTTGATCTGGACCATCCGTTGCATATCTGGAGGATCCGAGCTACCACAAGGAGATCCTGACCCCAGATCATCATCATAAAAGTTGGCTCAAATCAGAGCAAGATCAGCCGTTGGATTAAGTGATCATCTGACCGTCCATGCTTAATATTTAATCAAAAATCCTACCTTCAGCAGTCGTCGCGTCTTCGCCGTCATTCACCGAGTTCTCATTTCCTTCATCGTTTTCTTCCATTTTCCACCCAATCGAAGGCGCGGTCACTCAATCCATCATCAGAGCAAGGGCTAGGTCAGTGAAGAGGGTCTTAGAGAGGTTCCAGATTGGATTTGTACTCAATAGTGAAGCTGCGTGAGGTTTCAGCAGATTCACTACTCGAATTCATCAAGCTCAGCTGTGCTCCGTTTCCATTGCATCCGAGCTGACCAGAGGGGTTCCCTGGAAGGTCTCGGTCACTCCCAAATCCAAATCGCAAGCCACCACAGCAAGATTGATGAGTTCGGAAGCTGAATTTCAGTTTGAGCATGGATTTGATCTGTTTCAGTAGCAGAGACGTATCTTCACTGATTTGTTGAGCTTGCGGGTCCGAGTTCTCCCTTGATTGACGACCAAGGAGCTCTTGAGATGAGGAGGGGTTGAGGAGTAGCTTAGATCTTTAATTTCATGTTTAGCTGTAGTTTCAATTCTGTTGCAGTTTTGTTCTGAAATTCTGTTGTAGTTACTGAATTTTTCGATTCTTGAGTTGTTAGCTGTAAGTTAGCTTTAATTCTGCAAGTAGAGTAATATAGAAACTTGTTTAGTGAATGAATAGATCAAATTTCAGCTTATTCCTTAGACAAATTGTTGCGTGCCAATTCCATCTCTAGCGTGCCATTTAATTTCTGAATTTCCTTTCAGTTCTGAGTTTATCTCAGAATTCTTGTTTTCTGAATTGTGTCCTAGCTGTTTAGTTGTTGATTTATGATCTCGCATTAGATAGTTTACTAGATAGCATAGCACTTAAGTGAAGTTACCTGCTGCGTGCCAGTTTTGTTTTGCTTACCAATTTGGTCTTCTGTTGGTGAGTAGCAAGGCTGCCTGCTCGTGTAGTTTCTGAAAGTTTGGTTTGCTTTAGTTTGCGCTGCATTCAATTGCTTACTCTGCATGTGATTAGCTTAGTTCTTTTGCACATTCATTTGGGTTGTTTGATCAGTGTTTAGTGAATCTGAATTTCTGCACACAATTCTGTTTTTCTTGTATTTCACTTCTGAATTTAGGTGTTTTTATGGATCAGTCTTTGAGCTGAAATCTTCATCTATTCCTGCAAAGTCCTTCATTGACAGCTGCTTGCTAAATTGCATTCGGTCAGCTTGCCAAGTTTTCATTGATACTTGTTCAATTTCTGAATTTTGCATGTGTTTCCTTGTGTCAATCTAGTTTGTTTTCGAAAACTCCATAACTGCTTTTACCTCATTGCTTGGCATTTATTTTGGTTTGTTGCAAACAAAAACGATTTCCCATAAAAAATTGGTAAGTGTTTACTTAGGTTTCCATTAATTGAGCTTTTAGTGCCAATTTTTTGTCTAGTGCATTAGCTTAAGATTCTTACTTCTCCATTGCAATTTCATTTTCGATTATAACCCAAAACCCAATTACACATTCGAAACCCAAAAAACAATCACGACACCTAAATACAAGCGAAATCAAACAAACCTTCAACTAGTCCCTGAGAAAAATACGACCTGTGGCCCCTTTGCTACATTTTCAGATGTTTGATTGTAAAAGGGTTTT
>JAGFNQ010002713.1:0-23141 GCA_024364735.1 Boesenbergia rotunda
AGGTTCAACTGATAGCTCATCATTATGATTTATTGGTTGTGGGTTTAGACTAGGTGTCTCTGTAATGTCTATTGAATTTTCTTGAACTTCTTCAAGTTCAATACTAGTCCCACTATTTTCTTGTAAAAGAAATTCTTTTTCCAGAAATACAGCATGCCTTGAAACAAACACCTTTGTTCCAAGGGATGATAGAATTGGTAACCCTTTGTTTCCTTAGGGTATCCAATAAATAGACATTTATCAGACTTAGCATCCAATTTGTCTGATACAGTCCGCTTCACATAAGCAGGACAACCCCATATCTTAAGGTGAGTAAGTGAGGTTTCTTACTATTCCACGTCTCATATGGAGTAGTAGAGACTACCTTGGTCGGGACTCTGTTTAGCAAGTAAACAGCTGTCTTGAGCGCATAGCCCCAAAAGGATTTTGGAAGAGTTGCATGATTCATCATGGATCTAACCATGTCCATCAAGGTTCGGTTACGCCTCTCAGATACACCATTATGCTGTGGTGTATACGGCGGAGTCCATTGAGACAATATCCCATTGTCCCTAAGATAATCTTGAAACTCTTGACTTAAGTATTCACCACCCTGATCGGATCGAAGTATCTTAATACTTTTGCCAAGCTGTTTCTCTACTTCATTTCTGAACTCTTTGAATTTCTCAAAAGCTTCAGATTTGTGTTTCATCAAGAACACATACCCGAATCGTGAGTGATCATCGATAAAGGTAATAAAGTAGCTATAGCCTCCTTGTGCAAGAGTTGACATTGGTCCACATACATCAGTATGTATTAGACCAAGCAATTCTCCCACTAGATTACCTTTTCCGGAAGGGTAATTTGGCCATCTTGCCTTTTAAGCATGATTCGCATGTATCAAATGAACCGGGTTCAAATGATTCCAGAATTCCACATCGGTGTAATTTGGTCATGCGTTTCTTACTTATATGGCCAAGATGACAATGTCACGTATAGGAGTCTATTTGATTATCTATTCGAGCATGTTTGTTGCTAACTTCGATATTGAAAATGTCACCGGATAAATCTAACGTGTAGATACCATTGCACAAAGTTCCGGTCCAATAAAGAACACCATTTAAAGTTATGTAACAACAATTGTTACTAAAAGTTAAATGATAACCCTTTTCATTCAAGCATGAAATAGATACAATGTTCTTTATTAACGAAGGAACAAAATAACAATTATCCAACTCTAAGACAAGTCCAGTAGGGAGCTTCAGCAAATATGTTCCGATGGCAACAGCAGCAATCTTTGCTCCATTTCTAACTCGCAGATTCGCTTCTCCCTTGACGAGTCTTCTTCTGTTCCTTAGCCCCTGTATGTCATTACATATATGTGAGCTACACCCAGTATCAAGTACCCAGGCGATTGAGAAAATAGAGTGACATTCAATAACGAAGATACCTGAAGAGGATGGGGCATCGGATGCCTTCTTCTTCAAGGACTCAAGATAAACCTTGCAGTTTCTTCGCCAGTGACCCTCCTTGCCACAGTGATGGCAAGTGCCTTTTGTGGTCTTTTCAGTCTTTTTGGCCTTTTTCTTCTTTCCCTTATTTTGTTCTTTGGCCTTCCTCTTGGAGCCTTTCTTCGAGGAACCAACTAACAGTACCGTCTTCTGATCCTGCTTCACAGAAGGCTCTATAGTCTTCAGCAGGTTGAGCAACTCAGGAATGGTAGTCTCCAGCTTGTTCATCCGATAGTTCATTACAAATTGTGAATAACTTTTGGGCAAACAATGCAGAATTAAGTCAATACTTAGTTCATGATCCATTGCAAAACCGAGTGTGCCCAGTCGCTCAATGTACCCCAACATCTTCAACACAAACTGTGAGACAGAAGTGCCTTCCTGCATCTTAGAGGTGAAGAGGAGTCTGGAGACCTCGAACCTTTCGGATCTCGCCTTCTCGTCAAATAACTCATGAAGATGGAAGATGATGGTATAAGCATCCATATGCTCATGCTGCTTTTGCAGCTCAGGTACCATAGCAGCTAGCATGATGCAACTCGCAAGTTCAGAATCGGTCACATGTTTCTGATAGGCCACTAACTGGTCTGGAGTTGCATCTTCTGGAGGACGGTTGGGAAGTTGATCTTCAAGGACATAAGCAAGCTTTTCTGCCTTGAGGACTATCCTCAGGTTTCGAAGCCAGTCCATGAAGTTTGGCCCAGTCAGCTTATTGGTGTCCAAAATGGAACGCAAATTCAGAGAAGACATGATCGAGTGATTATCCTAGAAATACAAATTAAGCTTATGTGAGAAGAATGATAAAGAATGCATCAACATACATTAATTAAATCCTATTTATTTTTCGAATTGAATAACCCTTTTTATCAATTCGGGAGATCGTAGGAACATCTCCAAATAGGTTGATATCCAACCATAGATAAGAACAACCATGGCTGTGGCCATCAAGTTATTCTTAGCTATGAAGGTAGGTAATTATACCGATTACATATCACATATATGTAACTATCACTTTATGCTATCAACTAATTGAATGTTTGCATAAATCATTGGGTTGTTAACTCATTAAGAAGTATGCAACAATATACATAGCACCCAACTGCACCTCTCTTTACATCGACCTTGGCTGTGGCATAACAAATCGATGCTCCAAGCTTAAGGCTGACCCATTAATCAAGAAATAGTTTTAATATGATTGGAGCTCATTCAACCGTTTAGTCAGGCTTGGATGTGTCCAACAACCAAAACTAAGGATTGACCTCTGACTCCAACTATATTAATCATAAACTAATTCCATGGTTTGAACATGTTGAGGTCAAGCCGGGCATGGATGTGTCCATCAACCCAAACGAGAAACAAAACTCCGGTTCTGACCATATTAATGGAAGGTGTTGGCCTTAATATTTTGTAAGGGGTTTTGGGTCTCATCCTTTTCTTTCTAAGCACATTCATGACATATAATTATGTCATGTACTAACGATTTCCTTAATAAAGTATGTATGTGACTTAATTTATCAAGTCTCATTAATTGAATTAGGAACCGGATTTCCTAATTCTAATTTCATACTTTATTCAAGGAATTGTTTTGAGAAACAATTTCCTAAATTGTCATAATCAATTTCGGAAATAATATGTTTAATACTTTGATTTCTCTAAATCAAATCTTATTAAATTAAGAGACAGATTCCCTTAATTCAACCACATATTATTTTCATGAAAATCTCATTTAAGAAAACTCTATAGGAAACAATTTTCCTAATTAATTTTGGAGACAACAATATGTAAGAGCATCACCTCTTAAATCAAATAAGGAAATTATCGTTTGAGAATCACCTCAAAATTTCCAAGATTTGATTACATATTTTATTTATGAACTAATTAATTACAACAAATTATTTTCTTTGGGTGGCTCCCCGAGGCACAGATACCCAAAGAAAAGAAATTTGTTGTAAATCTAATTTGGCCCCTCCCCGAGGCGTAGCCAAATTAAACATGACATTTTTATTCAAAATAGGAAATTAAATTACAACAACTAACTTTAATTTGGGTGGCTCCCCGAGGCACTCCCCAAAGTAAAGAATTTTGTTAATAATTTAAAACCAATTCAAATTTAATAGTTAATTAATGATCCATAAATTTGTCTAGACTTTCTTGAAAGAAAGTGTCCAAAATTGTGAGATTTCCATAATAGGTTTTCAGAATAATTGTAAGTTTCTGGTACAAAGAAAACTTACATATTTCCAAAATTGGAAAATTTCCAAAATAGAAATTTCCAAAATTGGAAAGTTTCCAAAAATGGGAAGTTTTCACAATTATCATAAAATTTCAGAAACTAGGATATTTCAAAAGTTTGCGAAATTTCATGAGGATTTCCAAACTTTGAAATTCCTAAATCTAAAATTTATCATAATTGGAAAGTTTCCATAATTGGAAAATTTTCCAAAATTGAGATCATGACAAAGTTTTCCGCAAAATAATTATATGATTATGTCGAACACTAACCGGCTCTGATACCACTGTTGGGACCGGGTGCATGTTGACATGGATGCGGGTTCGTAATTTTAAAATTTATTACGTGCAGCGGAAGATTTAGCATAAATAATTTCCCAAATTATTTAACCACACATCTAAGCATGCAACCTTATATTGTGTAGACATGATCATATATTAAAATTTTGCAGAAAGTAAACTAATTTATTTAATACCTCGCGTAACTCGAAGGAAGGGACGAGATCCAACCCTAAGCGTCCCTTGGAAGCTCCGCCTCTATTCGGGTCCACGCCGAGTTTTCTTCGGGATGACTTCGCAAAACCACGAGTTTCGTGCTGACAAGAACTACTAGATTCTCCAAAGGCACGACAAGAATACCAAGAGAGAGATGGGAAGACTAACCACCAAACGAAGAACGGAATCAAGATTCCGGGAGGAAGGAAGGAGTTGCGCCCGCTTCTTCTTCTTCTTCGGCAGCTGCTTGGTGGATGAAGCTCACGGCAACAAAGGGGTCCTCCTTTTAGGGCCGGCAGTACTAGAGGAGGGAGAGGGAGAGAAGGAGAGAAAGAGGGGGCTTATTTCTAGATCTCTTAGATTAATCTCCAAGTCTTGCCTTGGTTCCTTTATATAGTAGCCTCTCAATCGCCAAGTCTCCTTTTTATGGAATAAATTTTAATAAGAAATTTATCATATAAATTTTTCTATGAATTATTCCATCATGCCAAGTTTTTATCATAATTTAATTTATGATAAAAACAACCATGTCTCCCTTTTCTTATGGAAAGAAATTTCTTTATATAAATTTCTTTATCATGGAAATCAATCCATTATTGATTTTATAAAATAAAATAAACCAATCCATAGTTCATTTTAATTTCCATGAAAAATAAATTTCTTTATATAAATTTCTTTATCCATAATTTTATGAAACAAACCACGCTCTGTTTATTTTATAATTTGAACCAAAAATTCGGTTTTCCCCTTTTGTTGTGGTCGGCCAAACAAAGAGGGTGGGGACCCTCTTTGGCTTGCCAAACCCAAGCTGAAACCATACGAATTAAACTCATTTAATTCGTCCAATAAGTCTTCAAAAGACTTAGCCATTTTATGCTTCCGATGCGTCTCTGAAAAATTCAGATTCGACTTATCTCTCTTGATCAGAAAATCAAATTTTCAACTCATTTTAAATCCCTCGGATCACTCGTAGTACGTGTGACTAAATAGGCTTTCGATTTATGTTGGCCGTCTATAATCAACCAATTATAGAACGATCATGAGTGGCACCTAGTACTACATCATGATCCCCAATTAATTGAAAGATCAACGGTTGACCTCAGAAATAATTCTGAAACCCTTCTGCAGCTTTAATGAATCGTGCCTCATTCCCTTCACCATCTTATACCCACTTGGTTCAGGACACGGTCTATGTGTGTCAGTCCCCACTAGGCTGACTACGTCACACCTAGCCTAAGTAATGTCTTTCTTGTCCAACGGATTCTAATTACTCTCATGTTTCTGAGAGATTCATACTCGGAACATGTGATGCTCTGGCCAGAGGCTTCGAGTAACAATCCGACGATAGGCCTTGGGTATACATCTCCTCGCAAGGAGTGGTGAATCCTTTTTAGGCTGTTCAAACATCTTCGGTCACTTCGGCTTATACCCAATCATCCTGGGTCCACACCTCCTTGGAGATGCTTGCTTAAGATGTCAAAGTATAAGTCTTCATGACCAAGATGACTTGAACACCGCAAGTCAAAGGAACATCGCACTTAAGCTGCAGTAAGAACTTCATTGACATATCTATATGTAGATTACCATATGAAGTTTTACAGCCAGTCACTCCAATGAACTAGTTCCCTTAACTAGCATCCATGTTTATCTCCGGACATCCCAATGTCACCAGCCAGTGAGAATCAGCTAATTAGAGAATAACCCATGCTAGTCTCAACAGAATTGATAGTGTCCGTATTTATCAATTCATCGACTAGGGACAATTTCAATACTTCACAATTGCACATGTAGAGATAATCACTAGTTGTGAATTCATCACAAATTCTCTCATGCTGTGAATTGTATTGCAGACATTCAGTAAATGAGTTTAAGATCTCAATAAAATACACGAACATGTATACTCAAATAGTGAATATTCATTTATTAAAGTAAATGATTACAATCATAAGGTGATTGCCTTAGGACACTTCTCTCATATTACTGACACTTAGTACCTAAACCTAAAGGTAAGGCAATCATTGACACTAAGTGGGTATTTAGAAACAAGCTAAATGACCAATGGGAGATTGTGAGAAACAAAGTCCGCTTAGTAGCTAAAGGGTTTAGTCAAGTCGAAGGGTTAGATTACGATGAAACTTATGCCCCCGTAGCCAGACTTGAATCAATTAGGATGTTACTAGCATTTGCAGCCCATAAAGGTTTTAAACTATACCAAATGGATGTCAAGTATGTCTTTCTTAATGGGTTCATAAAAGAGGAAGTATATGTAGGGCAGCCCCCAGGTTTTAAGGACTTAGACAATCCTGAGTATGTGTTCAAACTTAGGAAAGCCCTTTATGGGTTAAAACAAGCACCTAGGCATCGTACGAAAGACTATCAACCTATTTGATTTCTAAGGAATTTAACCAAGGCCAAATTGACTCAATATTATTTATTAAAACCTTAGAAAAAGACATATTTATAGCTCAAATATACGTAGATGATAATATTTGGGTCAACAAATTCTAACTTTTTAAAAGAATTTGTCAAAATTATGGAGAGTGAATTTGAAATGAGTTTGGTAGGTGAGCTAAACTTTTTCTTAGGTCTCTAAATAAAACAAACCAGGGATGGTAACTATGTTCATCAATCCAAATATGCAAAGGAATTAATCAAGAAATTCAAAATGGAAAACTTTAAAAGCTTAAGTACTCCCATGGCCATAAATTTCAAAATAGATAATGACCCTGAAGGTAAACCAGTTGACCTAAAGCTATATAGAAGCATGATAAGTAGTCTTTTATACTTAACTGCTAGTAGACCTGACATTTTGTTCGCTGTAGGAATGTGCGCTAGATACCAAACCTATACTAAGGAATCTCACTTAGCAGCACTAAAAAGAATCCTAAGGTACATTAAGGGTACCCTAAATGTAGGTATTTAGTATCCTAGGACTTCCAATTTTAAACTATCAGGATACTCTGACTCTGACTATGCAAGTTGCAAATTAGATAGAAAGAGTACAAGTGGAAATTGTCAATTCTTAGGACATGGTCTAGTCAGCTGGTGCAGTAGAAAGCAACACTGCGTAGCCTTATCCACAACTGAAGCAGAATATGTTGCCCTAGGAGAGTGTGTAGCACAACTTTTATGGATGATGCACACTCTTAAGGACTTCCAGCTAGACTATACCCAAACCAAAGTGTTCATTGACAATATAAGCTCAATAAATCTTACGAAAAACCCAATTCATCACTCCCGAACCAAACACATAGAAGTAAAACATCATTTTGTTAGGGATCACGTAGCTGACATCATTTAGTTAGGGATCACGTACTTATGCATTTGGATTTGAAATCTAATTTAGCTGACATCTTTACTAAACCCTTACCTGAGTCTGAGTTTAGCTTACTAAGAAGGCAATTAGGATTGTGCTTAGTAGAATAGGATTGTTCTAATTTTTTTTTAAAATATTTTTTTTTCAAAAAACTAATATTTCATATCTTTCGAAAAATCATTTTTTTTAAGTCATGAATTTTAAAAAAATTTCTGACTTAGATTTTTCGAAAAATTTTCCCCTTTTAAAACTAGGGTTTTCTACACAAATGGATTTAGCCTAGGCTTTAACCCTAGAATTGCATACACCTATAGATCTAGAAGTCAGTATTTAACAAGCACATTAGGACACTTTGATTGATAACCTAGACTAGGTTGAGATGCTCAGGTCTATGCCTTGACTCAAGATGCTTTTAAGTCAGTGCATCTAGAGTAGTTGGGGCAATAAATACAATTGAACAGCAATCAAGTTAAGTGTTCAAGCTTAGAAAATCTAAATTGAGCATATCACTTAACTTGACTAACCTTAGTGAAAGCTGCTATTATATAACAGTTAGTAAGTAGCTAACTGGGTTAGACAGGACCCGAACAAGTTCAGTTTAATTGGTTTGATTCTTTTTGGTACTTGGGTTCACTAGAATTGGTTCAATACGTATTTAAATTTTGTTTTAACTGGCTCTGATTCGTAATTGATTTGCAATTAGTGTTCAATCACTTTTTTGATATATGGCAAAGGGGGGAGAGAAAAAGAGAGTTAAAAGTTTTAATTTTTTTTCAAAAAATAAAGTTAAAATTTCAAGTTAAATTTAAGTGCATTAAAGTTTCAAATGCATATTCTTTTTCAAAAATATGTAAGTGCAAATTTTTTTTGCAAAAAAGTACTTTTAAAATATTTTCTAAGTGCATAAATTTTTCTAAGTAAAATATTTTTCTATGTGCACAAATTTTTCTAAGTAAAATATTTTTCTAAGTGCACAAATTTTTCTAAGTAAAATATTTTTCTAAGTGCAAAAAATTTTTCTAAGTAATATTTTCTAAGTGCACAAGGTTTTTCTAAGTAAAATATTCTTCTAAGTGCACAAATTTTTCTAAATAAACTATTTTTTTAAGTGCACAAAGTTTTTTCTAAGTAATTTTTTTTCTAAGTGCACAAAGTTTTTCTAAATAATATTTTTTAAGTACACAAATTTTTCCAAGCAAACTCTTTTAAGTGTGCAAATGTTTTACAAATTTGTGTGGTAAGTTAAAATTCTGTTTGTTAAAAAAGGTACCTTAAACTTTCAAACTTCAAAAATTTTGCAAAATACTTGGTCAAAATTTGGTTTCACAAAAAGACATAAACTTGGTTCTCCTCTAACAAAAACTTAGCATGTTTTTGAAAAACTGAATAGCATTGAAAGCTTCAAGGGGAGAATTTCTATTTCAGGGGAGCTTAGTACTTGTTTTTCAAAAATTAGTATTCTTAAATAGAGGAATATAAAATTGTCTTTTTTATATATATCTGATTTAATTGCTTTAAGCTTAACTTTATGAACCAGGTTGCCATAAATCAAAAAGGGGAAGATTGTTGGTGCCGGAAGCACCAAGATCGAACCTGTGTTTCGAGAATGGCAAAGGGTTCATAAGTTAAGGTTATCTTGTGATCTAATGAAGTTCTTTAAGTGCTCAGGAAAAGTCCTAGGTAAACTAGGCACGAAGTCCTGATTCAAGGAATTAAGCAATAAGTCTTGGCCGAGGGTTGGGCACCTAAGACGTGACATAGGGTTGGGCAATAAGTCCTAGTCGCGAACTAGGCACGAAGTCCTGATTCGAGGAATTGGGCAATAAGTCCTGGCCGAGGGTTGGACACCAAAGTCCTGACCGAGGGTTGGCAAATAAGTCTTGGTCGCGGACTGGGCATGAAGACCTGATCCAGAGGATTGGGCAAAAGTCCAACCGGAGGAGCCGGTTGGCAAAAAGGTAAACTCTCTTGAGAGGAGTAGGCGAGGAAGCGCTCCCCGTAGGAGGGAACATTAGGCGTCGGTTCGACCTAGGGTTCCATTTTGGAAGCTCAAAGTCAGAACCAAGACAGCTCAGGTTGTTAACTGGACATAACTTATATATTGTTTGTGTTTTGGAACTAACCCTGGTTGCAGGAACAAAGGTTAAAGTGTTCTGCTTCCCAGGCGCCTGAATGGAGTCAGGCCCCTGTATGATCAGGCACCTGTATGGTGGCAGGCACCCAGATGAAGATGTTCCAAACAGTCTCGAAGCAAAGCCTCCACGTCAGCAAATGAGGCACCTGTGTTGATATAGGCGCCCCAGTGGAAGGGATAAGCGCTGGCCAAGTCTGCGGATAAGGATTCGCGCAGAAAGGGCCACGTGTCAGGTGCCCCCTTCAACACATGCGCCCAAGAAGACCCTATATAAAGGGGTTCACCCCCTTGCTTCCAGACACAATTGCTTCCAACGAAAAAGCTCAAGCGCTCTGCTCCAAACACTCGGTACTCAAGTCTCAAGCTCCAACGATGACCCACGGCTCCGAACTTTGAATCTTCTCCGGTCGTTGGTATTTTCTTTAATTAATTACTGTACTTAAATTTGATATTCGAGCTTCAAACTTGTAACTGTTTTTTGAAATATAGAATTGCCCAATGTAAACGGTCAAGAACCGTGGGCCTTGGAGTAGGAGCCAATCTAGACTCCGAATCAAGTAAAAGAAAAAGTGTCAGCATTCTTTTGAATTTTCTGCTGCGCAATTGCTCTTTTTAATCCGAAAAGATTTTATTGATATTCACCCCCCCCCCCTGTCGATTCTAAACGATCCCACACGGAATGCTTTAGCGGATGTGAAAGTTGATGTTCTGGAATGAGGGGTTGAACCCCTTTATATAGAAGCTTCATGAGCGCCTGTGACATCATGCATGCCATGTGTCGGTCAAAATCTCATCCGTTGCACCGAAATCGCAGCAGTGATAAGTCAGGCCTTCCCAGGCGCTTGGGACCTTCCCAGGCGCCTGGGAAGCCACAAGCGCCTGCTAGGCGCCTAGGATGCGTAGCCCCCAACTGGGCGCCCAGCATCTCTTGGGCGCCTGATTCAAGTCAGGCGCCCAGGAGTTGTTTCCCAAGTTCCCTTTCTCCTGCATTTGCTCTCCTATCATGCCTCTAACTCCAGGTACAAATACAAGACAAAAACATAAATAATCTTAACCTTATCTTAGTTGGTTCTGACTTTGGATTTCTCCTGAAACCTTAGGTCGAACTGATGCCTAATGTTCCCTTTCCCGGAACATGCGTCCTCACCTACTCCACACTGGAGAAGTTACTTTTTCCAACCGAAACGTCCGATTGGACTTTTGCTCAGCCTCTGAGAACCCAAATCTTGAGACGTCCGACCTCGACCCGTCTCTACTTCTGTTCGTGATTCCCGCTCAATTAAAGCTTTTGCCAACCGGGACCTCGGGCTGGACTTTTGCTCGACCTCCAAGAACTCAGATCTGGAGACATCCGACCTCAACCCGTCTCTACTTCTGTTCGCAATCCTCGCTCGGCAAAAACTCTGTTGCTTGATCCCCGACTAGGACTTAGTGCTCTGTCCCCCAAACCAAGACTTCGTGCCCAACTTCACTCACCAGGACTTAGTCCACCTAGCTTCACTCACTAGGACCCAGCTTCACTCACCAGGATTTAGTTCACCTAGATTCACTCACTAGGATTTCTTTCACCTAGCTTCCCTTGCTAAGACCCAGCTTCACTTACAATGGTTTCTTTCACAATTATCACTTATTTGCTAGTCATCATAATCCTGGCTATACTTCCTCCAATCTTCAAGTAAATATAATCCAAACCTCAAGTCCGGTTTGGTTTAATCCCTTGGTCAAACTGACCAACCCTGGGTTATACTCATTCTGCTAAACATCAGATCCTGTTTGGCTTAACCCTTTGTCAAACTGATCAAACCTGGGTTTACCCTACCAAACATAAGGTCCTGTTTGGTTTAACCCTTGATCACTTTGACCGCCCTTAATATATTGTCTAACATATTGTCACTAACATTAGTATATTGTCAAACATCGAAACACTAGAGGATGACTGTTCATCACTGATGCATTTTGTACCAATAGTTTATGATGGTGCAAGATGCATCAGTGATGTCCTCCTTTAAGTATTTTAATGTTTGGCAATATACTTAAGTCAGTGATACATTGAACAAAGGAAGGGGAGTTAAGAGAGGAGTAACCAAAGTCCTAGATTAACCTAGGCAATAAGTCCTGGTTCGAAGAATTGGGCACTAAGTCCTGATCATGGATTGGGCACTTAGTCCTGGAAAAGGGCTGGGCACCGAAGACCTGCTCGGAAGGTGGGCACGAAGACCTGGTTCGAGGAATTGGGCACGAAGACCTGGCCGAGGGTTGGGCACCGAAGTCCTGGACTTAGGGTTTGGGCATGAAGTCTTGGTCCGAGGGACTAAGCAACTTAGCTGAGCGATGACTAAGGACAGAAGTAGAGATGGGTCAGGGTTCGGACGTCTCGAGATCCGAGAGTATCGGAGGCTAAGCAAAAGTCCACCCGAAGGACAGGGTGGCAACCGTCTCCTGAATGGAGTAGGTGAAAGGCGCGTTCTCGGGGGTGAGAACTTGCGTCTGTTCGACCTAGGATTTCGTGCTAATATTGTGTGTATATTTGTTTTGTAGTTGTGTATCTTGAAGGTACCAAGATTGGAAGACAAAGCAAGAAAGAAACTGGGCTGGAAACCTTGAGGCCAAGCGCCCCCAACAATAGGGGCATCTGGCTCAAAGAACAAAATAGTTGTTTCGTAAAGAAGGCAGAATAGGCTTCCATTCAGGCGCCCCGGATGATACAGGCGCCCAAGTTGAAAGTTGTATTTGCTGTTTCGAGTTTGAAGCAGAGATAAGCTTTCATTCAGGCACCCGGGAGGTCCAAGGCACCCTAGTCAAAGGTTTTATCAGCTCCGACGAGTTTGGCGCGGAGATAAAGTTTGACCAAATCCATTGGGGTGCCCCCATCATCACGGGCGCCCGTATGAAGCCTATAAAAGGGGCTTTGACCCCTCAGCATGAAACACAACTTCCAAGAGCGATTCTGAGCTTTTTGACTGACGACAAAATGTTGAAGATGAGGTTATGCGACCGGGAGGCTCCAGGAGGAAGTGTGTGGCACTTTGGAGGTCCAGATCGGCCGAGGCTTCGACATAAATTGTTTTGGTTTGCTTTTATTATTCCGCATTCAATTTATTATCTTTTTTATTGTACTTCTGCACTATAAGACGAGTTTCTCTGCCTTCGGAAAGTCCGGAAAGCAGACCAATAGTGGACAGGCGTTCCCGTGCCTAGGCCTTGGATGTACTGACCCTGGGGGGTTGGGAACCAAGTAAAAATCCCGCGTGTGTTGTGTTGTATTTTCTTCGTTCTGTTTATTTTCCGCTGCACTAACGCTTTGAGTCTAGAACGAAGATTCGAAAAGTTTACGATTTTCGCAAAACGATTTTTCGATCGATATTCACCCCCCTATCGACGGCACCGGTCCTACAAGTGGTATCAGAACCAGACTGCTCTTCACCGGACTAATCGCCGACGGAGCAAAGACGCCAGGAGTTGAGGGGGAGCGCAAGGGTGAATTAGGTATAATTATTTTTAAATATCAAATTTTAAATTCTATATTATATGTTTCACGTGCAGGGAGAGAGGGCACTATAAAAGTCAGTGCACTACTCATAAGAATCGTTCCTCACTGGCGACAAAGGAGGCACCAGCGCCCGAAGTCCGGAGGAATAAGGACCACATCAGATGCTTCAAATGCGAGAAATACGGACACTACAAAAATAAGTGTCCGGCAAAGGTAGGTAAAATTTATGTTCCGAAAATTTTTAAATTTGCTGCACTTTCTTATGTAAATTATTTAGATAATTTTTCTGAAAAATTAAATTGCATAAATAGGCAAATTAATGTCTTGCATGATCAACTAGATAATGTAGACAGTAATAAACTATCAAAAATTATTCATTAATTATCAATATCAATAAATTAATCTGTAAAATTAATTCTAAATTTCCTAGAGATAATGCTGAAATTAATTCTGAAATTAGACCTGATAAAATTACTGAAATTAATACTGAAAAGTCTAAAAAATTTAATTCGGATAACTCTGAATTCAAATTGAAAACCTTAAGGATAACTCTGAATTCAAATTCGAAAACCTTAAGGATAACTCTGAATTCAAATTCAAAAACCTTAAGGATAATTTTGAATATGAATTTGAAAATCATAAAAATATTCCAAAGGATAATCCTGAAACTAATAATAAAATTATTGAGGATAATTTTGAAATTCTTGAGGATAATTCTAAGGATATTTCTGAGGTTAATGGAGATGAAATCTTCCTAGATGATAATTTAATTGTCAAAGCTCAAGATAATATTGAAAATTATTACAAAACATTAACTAGTGACCCAAATTACTCCACCTATGTTGAGGGATGTGATTTTGAGGATAAGGAGGAGATGGAATTTTTAGAGAGTAAGGCATAGTCAATAAAAATCACAAAGATTCAAATAAACCAGAATTATTGGAAAAACTTGGAAAGATAAGTAAGGAAGAAATAGTGCATGAGTCAGAAATTTTCGAGATAATGAAGATTATCAACTTAAACCCACAATTATTGTTAATCATTTCAACCTTAATTATTCAAATTAATTCAACTTAATTCAATTAAATCTAAATTAATTCAACATAATTCAATTAAATCTAAATTAATTCAACTTAATTCAATTAAATCTAAATTAATTCATCTTAATTCAATTAAATCTAAATTAATTCAACTTACTTCAATTAAATCTAAATTAATTCAACTTAATTCAATTATATCTAAATTAATTCAAATAAATCTACATAATTCAAATAAATCTTAATTAATTCAAATTAATTAAATTAAATCATAATTCATTCAAATTAATTCAACTTAATTCATTTAAATCTTAATTAATTCAAATTCAATTAAATCTTAATTAATTCAAATTCCATTAAATATTAATTAATTCAAATTCCATTAAATCTTAATTAATTCAAATTCAATTAAATCTTAATTATTCAACTTAATTCAATTAAATCTTAATTAATTCAAATTCAATTAAATCTTAATTAATTCAAATTAATTCAACTTAATTCAATTAAATCATAATTAATTCAAATTAATTCATCTTAATTCAATTAAATCGTAATTAATTCAATTCAATTAAATCTTAATTAATTCAAATTAATTCAACTTAATTCAATTAAATCTTAATTAATTCAACTTAATTCAATTACAACTAAATTAATTCAAATTAATTCAACTTAATTCAATTAAATCTTAATTAATTCAAATTAATTCAACTTTATTCAATTAAATCTTAATTAATTCAAATTAATTCTTAATTAATTCATATTAATTCTTAATTAATTCATATTAATTCTTAATTAACTTAAATTTAAACTAAATAAAATATTACCCAAACCGCAACAATTAAGTTAATGAAATTAAATATGTCAAAGTGGGTTGGCATATTCACGGGTTCACACAACAGGTATCAAATCGGGTATTTGATACATTATTAGAAACTTAAATAAAATGATTTGAATTGTTTGACTCATGCATAATGTCATGTACATGCATCTGCTATTTATTTTAAATATATATCATGTCATTCATGTTTAATTTTATGCATAATTTAGAATGGCTATAGGAAAAAGACTACCTGAAACTTGATCAACCTAGTATTAGGTGGAGGTGAGATGATAGTACGTTAGGGAAGCCCTTCTAATAAGGTCAAGTATATTCTACTTGGTTTGTTTAGTCTGGTGGAACTAGCCGAATCTATCGATCCAAAACCTAAGCTAGTTAGACCAGAATTTTTCAAGAAGTAATTTGAAAATGAATTTTCGATAAAAGACTTTGTCAAGGAAAGGGTTGATCATCCAATAAGGCTACGGCTAAAGAAGGCCTTATGCCTCGCCAAGACTTGGAAGCCGATTACCGAAAATCAAATTCACTTTACTATTTGATAAATTTGAATCAAACACAAGTTTCAATTAAATCTTAGATTCAAAAATGAATTAAAAAAAATGATTCAAGCATCTAACAATGCACCCATAAGGCAACCATGCTTGCTGTATTGAGACATCTAGAATGGGTGAGATGTTAAGGACTAATAAATTGAAAAATATTTTCCAAAATTATTTTTCAAAATTGTTAGGATATTTTTCTAAAAATATATTTTTAAAATAATGCTTCAACATAATAATATTTTTATGGAATTCATGCTTATCTGATTGGTATACATATTATACATTTTTCAAAAGTATATCTTTTCAAAAATTGTTTGGCTCACACAATTAGACACAAGCCTCTTATGTCAACACTAAAGTCCCTTAAGACACTTAGATAGAGTCAAACGGTGTTCGATGTAGGGGGAGTGTTTTATTCTTTTTAATCTTTATTTTTCGAAAACTGCGCCTTAATTTCTATCACATATGTTTTCAAAAAGGCTTATACTTTAAAAATTATCTACTTTCCAAATTGTGGTTTCAAAATTTATCTACCTGAAAATTATTGTTCATTTGATTTTGATAATCCCAAAAAACACAGAGGAAGGTCTACTTCATGATCTACAAGGACTCCTAGCATGTGTCAAATTTAGGGGGAGTCTAAATCAAATGAAGATTTTCAGATAATTTTTTTTTTGTAATTATTTTTGAAATTATTAAATAATTCATTTGGTCTAAACCAAACCCTAAAGACTCAGAGGAAGAGTACTTGTGGTCAACATGCTTCCTAGGGCTGGGTCAAGTTTAGGGGGAGGTCAAATCAAAAGAATTATTGAATATTTCAAGGTGATATGGTTTCGTGCACGGTATTTTCAAATCATTCTGAAAACATATTTCCTTTCAAATACTATCATTTTTTTCTTCTTTAAAAAATATTATTATCATGTTTTAATCAATTTGAAATAATATTTTTCTTGAGTTTGGAAAATTTTCCAGGACACTTAGGAAAATATCCTTGTAGCTAACAAGGTTTCCTAGGATTGTGTCAAACTGGAAGATAAATCAAGTCAAGTAAAATATTGTGTCTTCAAAAGTTCATACATTTTTCAAAATGTACTTGCATATATTTTCAAAGTACTATCACTTGTTCTGGCTTATCAAAATTCTATTTAGAAATAGTGCTTACTTGAATTTGGAGAATTTTCTAGGACACTTAGGAAAATATCCTTGTAGTCAACAAGGTTTCCTAGGATTGTGTCAGACTGGAAAAGATACCGAGTCAAGTAATGTATTATGTTTTAAATTCTAATATTTTTCTAAATACTTATACTTTTCAAAAATTCTAATATTTCTCAAAAGTACTTATATTTTTCAAAGTCTAATATTTTTCAAAAAAAAAAAAGGTACTTATGCTTTTTACAAATGCTAATATTCTTTTAAACAGTACTTATACTTTTCAAAAAGGCTCAATCTATTTTTTCAAAAGAACTTCAAAAAGTACTTGCATTTTTCAAAAGCCCAAATATTTTTCAAAGGTACTTGCAAAATATTCTTCAAAATGTTTCCAAAAAGGCACCGATGTTCAAATATTTTTATAAGTGCAATCATTTCAGAAAAAAAAATTCTAATTAAAAGTTTTCTATGTCAATAGTTTTCTAAGTGCAAAATTTCAGAAGTTCAAAATGTGTTCCAGCAAATACATAATATTTTTCAAATACCTTTCCAAGTATATTTTTGGGTGCAAGTTAAGTTTTATGCTATGCTTTCAAAATTTATACTAAGTATTTTCACAAAGAACCAAATATTTACATTGTTGGTGCAAGTAATTTTGGTTTTTTTTATGTATGACAAAGGGGGAGAGATGCGCCTTAAGTTAGAAATAAATTTTTTCTCTCTTTCCAAGGATCAAAAAATCAAAATGTTTTTCAAAAAGGGGGAGAGTGAGTGGAAGTTAGAAGTTTTCCCTAAAAGATCAAAAAATGGGTTTTAAAAAAAATATCTTTTATCCCAAGGAGTATAATTTAGTCCCTTCAACCAATCTAACTTAGGATATTGTTAAACATCAAAAAGGGGGAGATTGTTGGTGCAAGATGCATTAGTGATGTCCTCCTTTAAGTGTTTTAATGTTTGACAATATACTTAAGTCAGTGATACATTGAACAAAGGAAGGGGAGTTAAGAGAGGAGTAACCAAAGTGAACCAAAGTCCTATATTAACCTAGGCAATAAGTCCTGGTTCGAAGAATTGGGCACTAAGTTCTGATCATGGATTGGGCACTAAGTTCTTATCATGGATTGGGCACTAAGTCCTGGAAAAGGGCTGGGCACTACCTGCTCGAAAGGTGGGCACGAAGTCTTGGTCGAGGATTGGGCACTAAGACCTGGCCGAGGGTTGGGCACCGAAGACCTGGTTCGAGGAATTGGGCACAAAGACCTGGCCGAGGGTTGGGCACCGAAGTCCTGGACCTAGGGTTTGGGCACGAAGTCATGGTCCGAGGGATTGAGCAACTTAGCTGAGCGATGAATAAGGACAGAAGTAGAGACGGGTCAGGGGTCGAACATCTCGAGATCCGAGAGTATCGGAAGCTAAGCAAAAGTCCACCCGAAGGACTGGGTGGCAACCGTCTCCTGAATGGAGTAGGTGAAAGACGCGTTCTTGAGGGTGGGAACATGCGTTCATTCGACCTAGGGTTTCATGGAAATCCGAAGTCAGAACCAAGTCCTTAAGATTAAGAATGTATGTATGTTTGCCTTATATTTATGTATCATGCAGGTGCCAAGAATGGAAGACAAAGCAGGCAAACTGGGCTGGAAACTAAGAGGCCAGGCACCCCCATCAATAGGGGCGCCCAACAGCATCCAGGTGCCCCCATCAATAGGGGCGCCTGGCTCAAAGAACAAACTAGCAGTCTCGTGAAGAAGGCAAAATAGGCTTCCATTCAGGCGCCCGGGATGATACAGGCGCCCATGTTGAAAGCTGTATTTGTTGTTTCGAGTTCGAACCAGAGATAAGCATTCATTCAGGCGCCCAGGAGGTCCAGGGTGCCCTGGTCAAAGGTGTTATCAACTACGATGAGTTCGGCATCGAGATAAAGTTTGACCAAGTCCATAGGGGCGCCCCCATCATCATAGGCGCCCGTATGAAGCCTATAATAGGGGCTTCGACCCCTCAGCTTGAAACACAACTTCCAAGAGTGATTCTGAGCTTTTTGACTGACGACAAAATGCTGAAGACGAGGTTTTGCGACCGGGAGGCTCCAGGATGAAGTGCGCGGCACTTCGGAGGTCCAGATCGGCCGAGGCTTCGACATAAATTGTTTTGGTTTGCTTTTATTATTCCGCATTCAATTTATTATCTTTTTTATTGTACTTCTGCACTGTAATACGGGTTTCTCCGCCTCTGAAAAGTCCGGTAAGGAGACCAATAGTGGACGGGCGTTCCCGTGCTTAGGCCTTGGATGTACTGACCCTGGGAGGTTGGGAACCAAGTAAAAAATCTCGCGTGCGTTGTATTGTGTTTTCTTCGTTCTGTTTATTTTCTACTGCACTAACGCTCTGAGTCTAGAACGAAGATTCGAAAAGTTTATGATTTCCGCAAAATGATTTTTCGGCCGATATTCACCCCCCCTATCGACGGCACCGGTCCTACAGGCTAGTATACATGTCATTGGTCAGGATGTAGTGGATGGTATATACGATGGTATACATGCATGTACTTCACCCTTGATAGCTCCTTGGATCTGATACTTCATCAGATACAACTAGCTATCTATAGGGTCACATGTTTCGTTGTTTGATGATATTTATTTATCTTTCATCAAAAAAAAGAGGTAAACCCTAAACCCAGTAAAGTTCATTTAAAAACTAATGACGGTTGTAAGGATGAAGCTAAGGATAAGAAGTATATAATTTGCTTCATGTGTGGCGAGTAGGGCCACTACAATACAAAATGCCCAAGGAAATGAGAGCTCAAGAAACTAGAGCATTTGAAGAAATTGAAGAAGAAGAGGAGTTCAAGTCAAGGGGGAGATTCAAAGGTAAAAGGGAAGGTAATCCCTTATTTAAAATTCAATCCAATTTCTAATTCATATATGCTTATTAAAAATAATGTAGATTATTTACCTAAGCATAATCATGGATTTAAGTATAAAGATAGGAATAGGGTTAACAAGATAGATAACCCTAGGAAATCATTACCCAAAGCTAGACCTAATAAGACCAAAACTACCATGCCTAAGGGGAGGAAGATAGTTAATGATCAAGGCATTAATCCCAAGAAAGGGAGACATATGCCTAGGAAGGTAAGTAGGTCTAGGAATGTCTAAGGTAGACATGTTGACTCTAGGGTTAGAACCCTAGAATTGAAAATTCAAGTCTTGAAGGCAAAACTTGAGGAAATGGAGAGAGTCCTAGATAGGTTCATTATCGAACCTAGGGGTCTTGACATGTGTTTGGGTGGTCAAAAATCCAAAAATATCAAATTGGGTACATCTAAGGTAAATAAAAGAAAATATGCTAGGGTAGCATATAACTATGCTAAGGATGGAAAATCCAAATATGGCAAGGATAAGCCATGTAAAGTTAAGGGAAAGAAGAACTTAACCAAGAATAAGGTGTCCCAGGTTAATGAAGTTAGATTTATAGGCCAAGATGTTAGATGTGTATACTAAAAGACTTGTCTTTTTATATATATGATCATCTACATTTTGAAAAGAGAATCACAACAACACAGATGCATATTTATATTAGTATATGCATAAAAGTCCGATACTTTACTTTGTAGATAGCATGGTGTGTGGTGATACACAGAAGATCATGTTATCAGTCCCTTGCATTGTATAAGTAGAGGCTCACAACCAAGATGGAGTTGGACAAACCATCGGGATGGTTGTAGTGTAATTAGGTGTGGTTTGTCTTTGTTGGGTATAGCTTGGCAAGTTTCCCTAGCAAATACCTAGTCGATCCGAGAGACCTCTCTATGCCTACAGATTAAAAAATTTAATTCGAATAGAGAGTCGTTTCCCATCGACCATCTCATGCCGTATCGAACGACCCAAATTGCAACTTAGCCAATTACCAAAATTAGCCTTGCAATTTGCTCGAACGTTCGACCGCGAAAAAGGCGACGAGTTGATTGCCGGCTTTTGTGTGTATGGTCGAGGTTCAGTTAAGAATTTATTAAACATATTTTACAAGAAAAACAATAAATTCTAACACATAAAATGACAAGACAGATCTGTTGGGACCGGGTGCATGTTGACATGGATGCGGGTTCGTAATTTTAAAATTAATTACGTGCAGCGGAAGGTTTAGCATAAATAATTTCTCAAATTATTTAACCACACATCTAAGCATGCAACTTTATCTTGTGTAGACATGATTATATATTTAAAATTTTGCAGAAACGTAAACTAATTTACTTATTACCTCGCGTAACTCGAAGGAAGGGGCGAGATCCAACCGTAAGCGTCCCTCGGAAGCTCTGCCTCTATTCGCGTCCACGCCGAGTATCTTCGGGATGACTTCGCAAAGCCACGAGTTTCATGTTCTCGAGCACTACTAGATTCTCCGAGAACGCGACAAGAAAAAGCAAGAGAGATGTAATCACATCGGAAAAACTCACTACCAAGGTTGGTCGGAATCACAATTCCGGCGAGAAGGAGGAAGATGACTTGCGTCCAATCCCAAGGTGATGATGGCCGGAGAGGAAGATCGTCCTAACATAAGAACTTCGTCACCTTGGTGCTTCTCCTTGTGCTCACGGCAAGAAGAAGGGAGAAGAACCTTGTGGCCGGCCAAGAGGAAGAAGGAGGAGAGGGAGAGAGCCCAGGCAAGAATACTTCGATTGATTTCCAAGCCTTACCATGGGTCCTTTATATAGTGGCCTCTCAACCGCCAAGTCTCCTTTTTCTTATAGAATAAATTTTCTATGACTTATTCCATCATGCCAAGTTTTATCATTTTTTAATTCATGATAAAAATCAACCAAGTCTCCTTTTTCTTATGGAATAAATTTTCTTATCATGGTAAATCAATCCATGATTGATTTTATAAAATAAAATAAACCAATCCATGGTTAATTTTAATTTCCATGAAAAATAAACCAAACCTTGGTTTATTATATAAAAATTTATATCATCCATAATTTTATAAAACAAACCACACTTGGTTTATTTTATAAATTGAACTAAAAACTTGGTTCTCTCCCTTTGTTGTGGTCGGCCAAGCAAAGAGGGTGGAGAACCTCTTTGGTCAGCCCATCCAAGCCACGCCCTAATGAATTAAACTTATTTAATTCATCTATTAAGTCTTCAAAAGACTTAGCCATTTTACGCTTCCGATGCGTCTCTGAAAAATTCAGATTCGACTTATCGTTTGGCTCAACCAAACCTAATCTCTCATGATTGGAAAATCCAATTTTCAACTAGTTTTAAATCCCTCGGATTACTCGTAGTGCGTGTGACTAAATAGACTTTCGATTTATGTT
This sequence comes from Boesenbergia rotunda, assembly GCA_024364735.1. Taxonomy (NCBI): domain Eukaryota; kingdom Viridiplantae; phylum Streptophyta; class Magnoliopsida; order Zingiberales; family Zingiberaceae; genus Boesenbergia; species Boesenbergia rotunda. The sequence goes on from JAGFNQ010002713.1 coordinate 22,037, forward strand.
GGTCGTCTATAATTAATCAATTATAGAACGATCATGAGTGGCACCTAGTAGTACATCATGATCCCCAATTAATCGAAAGGACAACGGTTGACCTTAGAAACAATTCTGAAACCCTTCAGCAGCTATAATGAATCGTGCCCCATTCCCTTCACCATCTTATACCCACTTGGTTCAGGACATGGTCTATCTGTGTCAGTCCCCACTAGGCTGACTACGTCACACCTAGCCCAAGTAACGTTTTCTCGTCCTACGGATTCTAATTACTCTCATGTATTTAAGAGATTCATACTCTGAACATGTCATGCTCTGGCCAGAGGCTTCGAGTAACAATCTGACAATAGGCCTCGGGTATACATCTCCTCGCAAGGAGTGGTGAATCCTTTGTAGGTTGTTCAAACATCTTCGGGCACTTCAGCTTATACCCAATCATCTTGGGTCCACACCTCCTTGGAGATGCTTGCTTAAGATGTCAAAGTATAAGTCTCCATGACCAAGATGACTTGAACACTGCAAGTCAAAGGAACATCGCACTTAAGCTGCAGTAAGAACTTCACTGACATATCTATATGTAGACTACCATATGAAGTTTTACAGCCAGTCACTCCAATGAACTAGTTCCCTTAACTAGCATTCATGTTTATCTGCGCACATCCCAATGTCACCAGCCAGTGAGAATCAGCTGATTAGAGAATAACCCATGCTAGTCTCAACAGAATTGATAGTGTCCGTATTTATCAATTCATCGACTAGGGACAATTTCAATACTTCACAATTGCACATGTAGAGATAATCACTAGTTGTGAATTCATCACAAATTCTCTCATGCTGTGAATTGTATTGCGGACATTCAGTAAATGAGTTTAAGATCTCAATCAAATACATAAACATGTATACTCAAATAGTGAATATTCATTTATTAAAATAAATGATTACAATCATAAGGCGATTGCCTTAGGACACTTTTCTCATATCACTAACAAGATCAACATGGCACATACACGACATATGGAAATACAAAGGAGCGTATGGAAGGTTATACCTTTCCGATCACCTTGCGGTCTTCTACCTTATGTCCCTCCGTTCGCAGACGTCGTGTAGGCGATGA
>JAGFNQ010002713.1:24778-68874 GCA_024364735.1 Boesenbergia rotunda
ATCAAGAAACCGAGGGGAATAATCCAATTGATCACCACAACCCAAGGCTCTCTCTTCTCTCCTCTCCTCTCCCTCTCTCCCTTCTCTCTCCTAGGGCACGCGGCATAGGGGAAGAAGAAGATTTCTTCTTCTTCCCATCTCCTCCACTCTTCCTCTCGGTGGCCAGCTCTCACTAGACAAAAGGGGAGTTCTCCTCTCCCTTTTGTGGCGTGCGGCTGGAGGAAGGTGGTCGGTGCAAGGAGGGGCGGTCGTTCTTGGGTGGAGGTGGCGGCGGCGCAAGCTAAGTGGAAGAGGGGAAGTTCCAGCCGGTTGGGTTGAGAAGGAGACTTCTCATCTTCTTTATCTTCCTCCCTAGGTCTTCCTTGTGGCCAACGAGCTTGGGAGCTCCTTGGTGGCCGGCGGCGCAAGCTAGTAGGGAGAGGAGGCCGGCGGAAGCAAGCCCTAGGGTTAGGGTTTTGCTAAGTGAGAAGAAGCGATCTTTTGGTAGCCCTTGGTGATCCCGGTTCTTGGTAGCTCGTCGCCCACACGACGTCCAAGAGGAAAGGGACATAAGGTAGAAGATTACGAGGTAAAGGAAGGTATAAATTTCTTCCTTGGCTTCTTTTGTTCTATCATTTTATGTGGCATGTTTGATTAATTATCTTGCTAAATTATGTGTTGATTAACGGTAGATAATTAATTATTAGACCCCGATAATAAACACAAAAACCGACGATCCACTCGTCTTCTTTTCTGCGGTTGAACGGTTAGGCAAATTACAAGACTCGATCTTTGAGATTGGCCAAGTTATAATTTGAACCGATCAATACGATGACGAGATGGTTGTTGGGAGACAGGTCTCCATTCAGATTAATTTTTTAATCCGTAGACATGGAGAGGTCTCTCAAGGACGACCAAGTATTCGCTTAGGAAACCCACCAAGTCATACCCATCACAAGAATCACCGGAGGTACATCGGTGTGACCTAGTGATTGTAGAAGAGCTATCTAGGGAGGTGGCTAAGGTTAAGAGCTCAAGGGGGAGCTCAAAGAGTCAAATTGAGACCCATGGTAAATGGATCTCGGGAGGAATTTGAGTCAAAGGGTTTGGAGACGAATTTGAGTCTCAATCCTTAGGTTTTGGCACATTGGGTTTATATTTCATGCATGAAAATATGATATTAGGATCATATTGTTGGTGCAGATAACACCCAAGTCGAACCTGTGTTTTGATAATGGCAAAGGATTCAAAAGTTAAGATATAATGTTGATCTAACACATTTACTAAGTGTACAGGAAAAGAAGCCCTAGGTACACTAGGCACGAAGTCCTGGTCGAGGACTGGGCACGAAGCCCTGGCAAGGAGATGGGCACCGAAGACCTGCTCGGAAGGTGGGCACAAAGTCCTGGTTAAGGAATGGGCACGAAGCCCTGGCAAGGAGCTGGGCACCGAAGACCTGCTCGGAAGGTGGGCACGAAGTCCTAGTCGAGGACTGGGCACGAAGCCCTGGCAAGGAGCTGGGCACTGAAGACCTGCTCGAAAGGTGGGCACGAAGACCTGGTCAGGTGCATCGGGCAAAAGTCCAACCGGAGGAGTCGGTTAGCAAAAGGTAAACTCTCTTGAGAGGAGTAGGTGAGGACGCGTTCCCCGTCGAGGGAACAACAGGCGTCGACTCGACCTAGGGATCCATTTTGGAGACCCAAAGTCAGAACCAAGATAGCTAAGGCTCTATGAACCTAAGAATTTATTGCTTTGTGTTGTTTTGGACTAACCCTGGATGCAGGACCGAAGGAACGAGTTTCTTTAGCTCAGAACGCCCCAAAGGAGAGGGGCAGCAGCTGGGCAGGGCGCCCCGGAGGTCCCGGGCGCCCCCAAGGTCAAGGCAAAACAAGTTAAGCAAGAAAACGCTTCGAAAGCTCACTGGGGGCGCCCCCATGCTCCCGGGTGCCCCGGATACCTTGGGCACCCCGGGCTCAAGCTAACGAAGCGAATAAAACTTATACAGCTGAGAAGCCAGCTGAACAAGTCAATCAGGGCGCCCCTGCTTCCCGGGCGCCCCCGTCAAAGCCTCAGCCCGATCCTGGCGGGATAATGGCTGGCTGAGAGGCTTGAGGATCAAAGGACACGTGGAGGGCGTCCCCAACATCCCGGGCGCCCCCAGACCTGCTATAAAAGGGGCTCGACCCCTGAGGCTTCAACATCACTGCTTCCAACGCCAATACGGTCTTCTACTCAAGCGCTCTGCTCCGGAAACCTCCCAACTCGAGATACAAGCGCCGACGACGTCCCTCTACTCCGAGATACATTCCACACCGGACGTCGGTAATGAAGAGCTGTCCTTTTAAGTTTACTGTACTACAATTGTAATATCTGTCTGTAAACCTTTTTGCACACATATAGAATTGCCCGCAGTAAATGGTCAACGACCGTGGGCCTTGGAGTAGAGCCGACCGCGACTCCGAACCAAGTAAATCGTGGTGTTTGCGTTTGGTTTTCTTGTTAATTTTCCGCTGTGCATACTGATAACGTTTTTTATCGTGTTACGGTTTCAAATACAATTCAAGTATCAAATTCCTCTAAACTAATGTAGCATAGAGTAACTCGAGTCGTCTCCCAACGAATGTAGTTGGTACATGATAATTCTCAAGATCGTATTTTATTGCTTTTGGATTTTTGATATCAAACTGGGGTTTGGATTTGAGTTACTAAGACTAATAAACGAAATGAATAGCAAAGCCAGTATGAAATCTAATCCTAATTAATGAAAGACAGTGTGAAATAAGAAGATCTACTCTAATCTAAACCATACTTGCAAGGATTAAAAGCAACATAAAGTAAAGCAATTAACAAAACCTAGATTAATCAAACCTAATTTCATCCAAATAAAACATGAACTCAAGGCAATTAAAAGAGACAAGACAAACAAGAATTAAGCCAAACAAAGAGATATGAAATTAAACCTAACTATAGAGGCATTTAGTCAAACAACTTATGAGCAGAATTCAAAATGACATGAGTGCGTGCAATTTGAAATGGGAAGATTCGTCAAATACAAGCATTTATCAATTAAACACATAACATTCAACCAATCAACACAAATTCGATGAAGCTGCTGCCATGAAGAAGATAAACAGAGATGCTGTGAAGAAGTGGATCTGCTATGAAGGAACTGCTGGATCGGATCTGATAAAGGAAAATAGCTGCTGTGAAGGAAAAGAACTACTGCCGGTTGCTGGAAAGAAATTGGAATTGAATTTCTATGAAGGAATTCAACTGTTGCCGAAGATGAAACTGCTTCTGGAATTGAAATTGCTGAAATGAAATCAGAATAATGGAAATGCTGCTGGAATTGAAGTAGGAAGCTGCGAATCAGAATTCTGCTGCGAAGAACATCTGCTGGGAAGAAGTTGAAACTGCTGGAAAGAAAGGATTACTCGAAATGAACAGTTGAAATGGTAAACTGCAGTGAAGAAAGAAAAATCCAATCTAATGAAGAAATAAACTGTGAAGGAAAAGAAAACGTTGAAGAAAAGCTGTAAATAATTTTGATCGCCGGCGGTGAAGTGGTGAGATGTCAGCTAGGGTTCGGAACCCCCAGAGCCCTAGCTGTGGTGATGGTGCTGGAATGCTGCGACGGCTGCGTTCGGCTAGAGTTCGGAACCCCCAGAGCCCTAGCTCGTCCGGCCGGCGGTGATGAAAATGGAGGAAAGCCCTCTTCGAACCCCGAAAGAGAGAAACCCTTACTCTCTTCTCTCCGAACCCCGAAAGAGAAGAGGTGGAAGACCGGTCGGCGGCGATGTGATGATGAAAACCGCCGACGGTGAGGGTGGAGAGGATGAATCGCGCGTGTGTGTGTGTGGTCGATCGATGCCCTAGTTCGTGCGATCGCTTCCTTTTGTTTGTGTCCCTGGCTGCAGCGATTAGGTTTGGCTCAGCCAACTTCAAGTTAACCCAGTCAGCAGTCCATTCCAGCTTGGATTCAGCTCAGCCCCTTTGGGTTCAGTCAACCTCAGCCAGCAGCCCATTCCAGCTCAGTCCTTTGATTCAGCCCTGATTGCAACCCAGCAGCTAGGTTCGGTTAAACAGATCAGGTTTCGACCCAGTTCTGGTCCAGCAGATTGAGTCCAGTCAACCAAGCCAGAATTCACAGCTCAGGAGAGAATTAGCAATGGACGGCTGAGATCGACTTGGCTTCATCCAATGGTCGGATCTCTTCAGATCTGAACCAAACTCCACAGATCCCAATCAATGGTCCTGATCTACTTGTCCCCAGCTCGGATTGACCAGATCAGTGGCGGATGGTCCAGATCTTCCTTTTTCTTGAATGGATGGTCTAGAACATCTTGAGCTCGATCCAACCGTCAGATCTCTTCTGATTTGGCTGAAATTTTCAGATCTTGATCTCTGGTCATTATTGATTCTATCTTGGATTCGGATCGACCAGAAGTTGACCGATGGCTTAGATCTAGCCGTTCTCTGGAATGGACGGCTCCTATTAATCTGATACTTGATCCTTTTGATCTGGATCCAATCCTGACTCAAGTCTGACCCGATTTGATCTAGGTCCATAATCAGTTGAAGCCTACAAAATGATATTCAAATTTTAGTGCCAAAAATATCCCAAATATACAAAGATTAGAATTAAAAGCCAAAATGAAGGGAATACATGAAACCTAATACAATTGCAAACTTAAGCATATAAAATGTGGATCAAACATGGATTTTAGAGCCGAAAATAATCAACAAAATGATGGTTATCACATACTCTCTCTAAATCTGAAATGGTTTACGATATTCACCCCCCCCCCTCTATCGTTATTCTCGATCCAACACATATTTTTTGAAAATTGGTATTTGATGCATAAATGTTATACAAACCAATGCTAGGGATGCATTGTGGTTTGATATAGGCAGATACATCAAGAGGAAGACAAAATTAGGACTTTAGGTCAAGGTTCTATTGAACCATTTAGATAGTTTTGGATTTTGTGTCAATCTTGGGATCCGAGATATATATATTTTTAAATGTATTTTTCTCAAGTAAACACGGGTACCACAAATCACTCCACAAAATTTGAGAATTTTTGGAGATTTATGAAATTTCTGGTGCATTTCTGAATTTGGGTTCAAAATGTCAAGGTATCAGTTGACTGGTGCAGGGGCAGTCAACTAGTAACAGTGCTGTCTAGAGAGAGACTAGCTACTGTATGGTCTTTTAATAGGGATCAGTCGACTGGTAACTTAGTCGACTGATACGTGTTGAGACTGTTTTCAGCAGTCGAAAAGTGTCCAAATAATTGTCAAACATGTGTATAATCTTATAGGGATGTTAATACATAATATTTATAATCATTAGAGGTTAAAGAATCCAATAATTGAGATATTGTTGGAGCTCTTTTTGATGTGTGGTAAAGGGGAGAGAAGTGTTGGGTTTAAGTTGGAAACCAACACACCTTTATAAGAAATCCAAGTTCAAAAGAGAGCTTAGGTGAAGGGGGAGCACCTTTGCAAGAAATCCAAGCGCAAGGGAGAGTTTAGGTAAAGGGGGGGCATTTGTTGGCAAAGGAAGAGAAGTACCTTTACATGGAAAACTTACTAAAGGGGGAGTTTAGGTAAATGGGGAGTTTAGGTAAAGGGGGAGTCTAAGGTTAGGTTCTTGGATTTATGCATGATCATTTGCTTTGTTGTTGTTTCCCTAACTTAAATGGATTGCCAAACATCAAAAAGGGAGAGATTGTTGGAGCAATCTAGGTACCTTGGGTTTTGATATTTGGGCAAAAGTTTAAGTTAGGTTTATTGTTGTATTTGATATGCATTGTGAGAATGCAGGATATAGGTACAGCAGGAGAAAAGTCCAAGTGGGATCTTGGCAAAGGAAGACCCGACAAGTGTTGATGTAGTCTGACCCTGATTGTTGTTTTGGTGTTAACACCGTTTTAAGTTTAGGTTAATAAGATGAGTCTGGTTTAAGTCCTAGTCGAGGACTGGGCAAGACTCCCGGTGAGTGAAGCCGGGTCCTGGTGAGTGAAGCCGGGTGATTGAAACCCCGGTGAGTGAAGCCGGGTCCTGGTGAGTGAAGCTGGGTGATTGAAACCCCGGTGAGTGAAGTCGGGTTCTGGTGAGTGAAGCCGGGTGATTGAAACCCCGGTGAATGAAGCCGGGTCCTGGTGAGTGAAGCCAGGTGACTGAAACCACGGTGAGTGAAGCCGGGTCCTGGTGAGTGAAGTTGGGTCCTGGTGAGTGAAGCCAGGTGACTGAAACCCCGATGAGTGAAGTCGGGTCCTGGTGAGTGAAGCCGGGTGACTGAAACCCCGGTGAGTGAAGTCGGGTCCTGGTGAGTGAAGCCAGGTGATGGAAATCCTGGTGAGTGAAGTCGGGTGAAGGAAACCCTGGTGAGTGAAGCCAGGTCCTATCGAGGGAAGCTAGGTTGAACAAAGTCCCGGTGAGTGAAGCCAGGCACGAAGTCTTGGTCCGGAGGACTGAGCATTGAGTGTACTGGTCGGAGAGTGCACGTGAGCTCTTTCTTCGGTACCAGAATGAGTCAGAGAAGGCTAGGGAGCCTGTTCTCTTGACTTAGGGTTGAATTGGTCGAAGCTGGATCAGTCTGGAGACCGATCAGGGAGTTGGCATGAACTCCCTGTTGTGGATCGGTCTAGTGACCGATCCAAGGAAGTCTGACCTTTCTGGCGAACGATCTGAATGAGAACTGAAAGGTTCTGTTTGGCTCCTGAACGTTCTGGTGAACGATCAGGGAGAGAATAGAATGTCTCTGCTTGACCTCTAATCGTTCTGGTGAACGATCAGAGAAGAGACAGGAAGTTTTTGTGAGAAGCCTTGATCGGTCTATCTGACCAATCAAAGATCGGACTATCCTCATCCTGACCGATCAGGATGGCTCCTGATCGGTCAGGGAGTGACCTGATTGGTCACCAGACCGATCAGGGCTCAACCTGATCGGTCAGGTGACCGATCAGGGCCTTTGGCTGATGGGAGCTGGAGGAAACTCCAGCAAGTTGAGGATCGGTCTGGTGACCTATCCCTGATCTGTGATCGGTCAGTGTGACCGATCATAGTTCAGCCCCGCGATCCCTGTAACCTCACTGTGGACCGATCAGGCAGGAGCCTGATCGATCAGGATCTTCACTGATTGGTCTGGTGACCGATCAGTGTCCGATAACTTTAATTCAAATCAGCTGTCAGACTTCTGATCGCGTTTTGATAACTTCTGTTTTCACTGCTATTTCACTGATTCACATTTGATTTCATTTGCTAAGCATCTGCTAAGTGTGCAGGTAATGCAGGGATTATTCAAACATTGGAGGAGGGTCAACTGGGGACTTTCCCTTGATCAGGTTTGGCTGTTTTCTCTTCTCAGGTTACAACGGCTTCTGCTGGCGCGGGCTGGCAATGGCTGAGAAGCTGACGACTGGCCTGGGGCATGGCTGAGGAGGGTTCAAGGAGTCCAGAAGAGGTCAGGAGTAGCTGAGGTTGTTGCAGACAAGCTGATGAGCAGCTGATGAGTTGTAGAGGCGCGCCTGGTGACCTGGCGATGGGCAGAGGCTTAAGGGCTGGGTAGCGAAGAAGCCTCGAGAGAACTCTAATCTTTGGCTAACTCTTGCATACACTCAAAGTCTTTGAGCGATCTGTTGGATACTCTGCGACTTGAGCACTTGGAAGGATTTGAGAACGTTGCGAGGCAATCAACAAGCAGACAAGGGAGAGCTGAGAGAAGGCTCTTGCCGAGGTTGTGCTGGGTTGTGAGTATTGCTTTGTAAACGTTTCTCCTTCACTTGCTTGTGCTCTGTAAGTTTGCTTTTGTCTCTGTGCTTTTATTTCATATCTTTCTGTTGAGACTTATTGTGGAGAGGTTTCTCCACCGAGAAGGAGGTGTTTGATATCCAAATTTTCGGGGCTTGATCTGCCGACGATCAAGGGATCACCCACCTTACGGGCACGCCAAGGAAGGGATCGCCCACCTTATGGGCACGCCAAGGACTAGGGGTAAGTTATCCCCGAACCTTGTACATCCTCGTGTTAGAGTTTGTGATTTTCTGTTTATCTTTGTTTCTGTCTCTGCTTGTTTGCTTCCGCTACTAACCTGACTGCAGAGAACTCAAAAAGAGCAAAAGTTTGTGTCTGGCAACATTCACCCCCTCCCTCTCTAGCCATCCAAGTTCCTGTTAGTAGGAGTCCTAGAGCCAATTATGTGATGATTGACTAGGGACATTTTGTATCATATTCTATCATTAATAAAGGCATGTTTGGTTATTATACTTACTTTGTATTTGTATCAAATAACTAAGTATAATAATGTCCTTGGGTAGTAGGTTCTTATCTACATTTTATTGATTGGTTGAGTCGATAGTGAGATAATATAGAGAACACTACTCTAAACCATTCCTAGTTAAGTATTAATATTCAAGGACAATATTAATGCATGGAGACTAGCACGTAGGTCAACTGATGACTTGAGCTCACAAGTCATGGATATGTGATATCAAGTTGACAAATGGGTATACATTGGAGAATGTGTACTGAATTGGCCCGCCATGAGAAAGTTTCATAGATTGTCATATGAGTGTCATAAACTTTCGCATGTGACTATTAGTATGAATAGTCCTTAGACCTGAAGTCACTATGGTTCCTTACATAAGGAGTTATGTACTTTGGTATTATCAAACGTCACCCATAATAGGGTGGACTGTAAAGGCGATCACTGGGTATGTAATGAATTATGTGGAGGGATGTGAGTGATGTAGATGGGATCTATCCCTCCCATATGACGGGAGTGATATCTGTGGGCCCCTTGATCGAGTAGGACTACTAAAATGCATAGTCATGCTCAAATGAGTCAATATGAGATATTGAGCTCATTTGTTTGAGTGAGTCTACTCGAGGATCAACAAACACAAGATTGACTAAGGATGACACGATCTATGCCTCATTGGTCAATCTAGATATCAAGGATAGAAGGACAAGGTTATACATTATCATAGTCACGGAGGTTTAGTCGGATCTCGATATTTCTTGTTCATTGGGTAGCAATGATGCATTGCTAGATGCCACTCATTGCTTATGTGTCTAAAGTGGTTTAGACACATTGCCAACGTTACGAGAACCTATTGGGTCACACACTAAGGACACGATGCTTCGGAGATTAATTGATCTTGGTTTGACTAAGATTTGATTCGAATTTGATTAATTGAGTTAGACTCAAGTGAATACAATTAGATTATGGGATTGAATCTAATTTGAGTTAGACTAATCTAGATTAGACTCAACCACTTAATTATAGATAATATTCATTAAAGGGTTTAATAAATATTATTTAAGAGGAAGGCTAAGAGACATCTATTCATTAGATGAATAGAATATTAAGAGTCTCAAGGGATACCAAGAGGCTTGGTATTGATTGGGTTTTATTAGCATTAAGATGAGAGGAGCTCAAGGGATATAGACCTTTGGTATTCATTAGATGAGTATAAATACCCCCCCCCCCTTGTCAAAGGCTAGGGAGTGCATCTCTCTTCCTCTTCTTTCTTCCTCCTTGTCCATAACTCTCTAGTGGAGGTTCTTATGCTTTGTGAACCATCCCAAGTTGCTAGCATAACTAAGGTGGTTCTTCTCCGAGGCGTAGATCATGTTCATGTAGATACGCATAGAGGCACGGACACTTGAACGTGCAAGATATCCGGCGAACCAAAGGACTAGCGGGATAAGCGAAGGGCGCGCGACAAAGGCATTCCTATAAGATAGAAATTGTAGATCACTTTGTATGAGTTTTTCTTTCTCATGGATCGCTCGAGGGATCTTATTTCCGCTGCGATTTTAAATATTTTTACTTATAGATCCCTACAATTCCAACAAGTTGTATCAGTGCTTGGGGCTCTATTCAAACGGACTAACACCCGAGAGCTTACAACAACGATGGCTTTGAGAGAAGGATTCAGCACCAACTGACCTCCCTTCTTCGACGGGACTGATTTCCAGTACTGGAGATCACGCATGGAGTATTATCTCAAGACCGACATAGGTATGTGGTTCTCAGTAAAGGAGGGGTTCACCCCTCCGAAAGACGTTGAGGGAAAGGAGCTTGACTCCTCAAGATGGTCGGCTGAGCAAACTCGCAAGGGAGAAGCCGATGCGAAAGCGGTGGTCACCTTGCAATGCGGGATGACCAAGGACCAATTGATAAAAGTTGGTCCCTTCACAAGCGCCGAGGACCTTTGGAATAAGCTTTTCAAACTCCATGAGGGCACCCGGGACTCAAGGATAGCCAAGAGAGATCTTTTCCTCAACCAACTACAAAATCTCACCATGAAGGAGTCTGAGACGGTAAGTGAACTCCATGGTCGTTTCAAAGAGATATTGAACGGCTTACACTCTATTAATGAAAAGGTCAAGAACCGCGACCTAGTGAGGTATGTTCTTAAATTCTTTCCAAGGAATGCCTTGTGGTCATCCATGGTGGATGCCTACAAGGTATCCAAGGATTTGTCAATTGTTAAAATAAATGATTTGTTTTGTGAAATAGAGCTACACGAAATTGCTTGCAAAGGCCCCAAGGAGAAGGGGATTGCACTTGTGGCAGGGGACAAGACCAAGAAGAAGAAGGAAAAGAAGAAGGAGAAAGAGGTCTCTTCTTCATCATCCGAGTCCGAGGAGGATGGTAGCGAGTCTTCTTCATCCGAGATCGCTAACTTCGTAAGAAGAATGATGAGGAAGAGCCGACGCTACAAAGGAAAAGGTAATACAAGTGAAGTTAAAGTTGATAAAACTAATGTTACATGTTTTGAGTGTAGCATGAAAGGGCATTACAAGAGTGAATGCTCAAAGCTAAAGAAGAAGGAGGAGAAATCGAAAAAGAAGAAGAAGGCCTTGAAGGTCACATGGGATGAGTCTTCTTCCAGCTCATCTGAAGAAGAAAAGGAGAAGAAAAGCACTCGCCATGTAGCTCTCATGGCCATTGAAGATGTGGAGAGCTGTGACGAATCTATGGACTCCTCAAAGGCGGCTTCATCATCTTCGGATGATGAAGAGGTAATTTCTCCCGAATTAGACAATGCTATAGGACTATTTCATGCTTAACCGAATTGTTAAAGAAGTCTAAAGAAAAGGTTAAATCTTTAAAAGTAGAAGAAGAACAATTAAAATCCTCGAAGGATGAGGATCTTGATGATTTGCATGTTGAAGTTTTAGAAGATGAAAACAAAGCATTGAAGAGTGAGGTTGAGAAACTCAAAAGTCTTCTTGAGAAATTCTCAACTAGCTCTAAGACTTTAGATATGATTCTAAACGCTCAAAGAGCGGTTTACAACAAGGCCGGTATAGGTTACCGACCTAAAGAACCAACTTTTGTTTCATTGATGTCTAGGACTCATGTTAGATCATCTAAGACTTCTAGGGTTCAAAAGAAAGTGATCAAGGCATAGGTGTCTAAGTCATGCATTGTAGGTGCTTTAGGTCCCAAAATTTGGGTACCTAAATCTTTCATTTTTCGTATTATGTAGGCTTTGATTGAGGGGAGCATCTATCAACTTGGTTCGTTGACAGTGGGTGCTCCAAACATATGACCAGTGATAGATCATTGTTCACTACCCTACAAAGCAAAAGTAGAGGTAATGTATCTTTTGATAACAATGGTAGCCTTAAGGTTGTAGGGATAGGAGACATTCAAATATCCGAATGTCTTAGAATTAAAAATGTCCTTCTAGTCAAGGGGATGACTTTTAATCTCCTAAGTGTCAGTCAATTGTGTGATGCGAGTTACACAATTGAATTTCATCCAAGTCAATGTTTAGTTAGACAACATGACACACTTGACACGGTACTAGTAGGCACAAGGATAGATAATATTTATCAAGTTTCTTTTAAAAGTGCTATTAATGCTTCATTAAGTGTTTCATGTCCAAAAAAGATGAGTCCACACTTTGGCACCGGAGATCGGCACATGTGAACATGAAGAACATCAGAAAATTGGCCAACAAAGGACTAGTTCGTGGCTTACCAAGCATCAAGTACGAAAAGAAGAAGCTTTATGATGCATGTCAAATGGGTAAGCAAACGAAATCTTCTCACAAAGGACAAAGCGTTGTAAGTACCTCTACTGCTTTAGATTTATTACACATAGACTTGTTTGACTATTGTACTATAATATCTTTGAATGATAGTAGGTATTGCATTGTGATTATTGATGACTATACCAGATACACTTGAACATATTTGCTAAAATATAAGGATCAAACTCTAGATGTTTTTATTTCTTTTTGTAGAAGAGTTAAAAACGAAAAATCTACAACAATTAACACAATTAGGAGTGATCATAGAGGAGAATTTCAAAACCAAAGATTTTTAAAATTTTGTCAAGAGAGAGGATATAGACACGAGTTCTCCACTCCTAGAACACCACATCAAAATGGTGTTGTAGAGAGGAAGAACCGAGTCTTACAAGAGGCTGCATGAAGCATGCTCAATGAGTACTCTTTACCGAGTTACTTATGGGTTGAAGCTGTGAACACGGCTTGCAATGTGCAAAACCGAGTCCTCATTCATAGATTTCTAGGAAAGACTCCTCACGAACTTTGGTTTGGAAAACCACCTACAGTTAAACATCTTTGGGTGTTTGGGTGTAAGGTGTTTATTCTAAACACCAAGGACCATCTTGGAAAGTTGACAGCGAAAGCTGATGAAGGGATACTGGTCGGGTACTCCCTTATCAGCAAAGCTTACCGAGTCTACAATAAAAAATCTTGATTGGTCGAAGAATCTTCTGATATCGTTTTTAGGAGATCCCAAAAGCAATTGATCAATCAGAAGATGTAGAAGGAGTTCAATTAGAACTTGGGAAACTAGGTTTGGATGAGAGTCCAAGTGTTGGAGATGGTGCTGATGAATCTGATAACAGTGAGCCTAGACAACATGTAGCTCAGCCGGACCCTGAGGCTGAGCCTGTGTCTAGTGACACTATCCAAGAAGCACCTCCAACACCAAGGCAAACTAGGTTAACCTCTAGTCATCCCCAAGACCAAATTGTTGGAGATATCCATCATGGGGTTAGAATTAGATCATTCTTTAGGAATGAGGCTAATGAGGTTGCCTTAATTTCAGAAATTGAACCTAGGAAAATTGACGAGGCATTTCATGATCCCGATTGGATCATTGCTATGCAAGACGAATTAGGTCAATTTGAGAGAAGTCAAGTTTGGGACATATTTCCTAGACCTAAGAAGACCACCATTATTGGAACCAAATGGGTCTTCAAAAATAAATTGAACCATAAGGGAGAAATCGTAAGAAACAAGGCACGCTTGGTAGCCATGGGCTATAGTCAAGTTGAAGGCCTGGATTACGATGAGACCGATGCTCCCGTGGCACGATTAGAATCCATTCGATTGATGCTTGCGTTTGCAGCACATAGAGGTTTCAAACTCTTTCAAATGGATGTTAAATCGGTCTTCCTAAATGGTTTCATAAGAGAAGAGGTCTATGTTGAACAACCTCCGGGGTTTGAAAATTCCAAACTTCCAAACCACGTGTTCAAGCTCAAGAAGGCTCTTTACGGTCTAAAACAAGCACCTTGGGCTTGGTATAAGCAGTTGTCAACATTCCTAATTGAAAAAGGTTCGTGAGAGGATAAATAGACCCTACACTATTTCTACGAAGAGATGGTGACAATATATTTGTAGCCCAAGTATATGTCGATGGCATAATTTGTGGTTCCAACAACAAGGGCTATTTGAATGAGTTTATTGGACACATGAAAAGTGAATTTGAGATAAGTCTAGTGGGAGAATTGACTTTTTTCCTTGGACTCGAAATCAAATAAACTCGAGACGGAATCCATGTGCACCAATCTAAATACACTCAAGAGATGCTCAAGAAATTTAATATGAGTGACTCTAAAGAGGTAACCACTCCCATGGCGACAAACACAAGATTAGACAATGATGAGAGTGGCAAGACGGTTGACCTAACCCAATATCGGAGTATGATAGGTAGTTTGCTATACCTCACAGCTAGTCACCCTGATATTCTTTTTACTGTGGATATGTGCGCTAGATACCAAGTTTTGGCCAAGAAATCTCACTTGATTGCCGTTAAGAGAATTTTGAGATACCTTAATGGCACAATTGGAGGTGGTCTTTGGCACCCCCGTACCGAGTCATTTGACTTAATTGGCTATACAGATTCCAACTATGCTGGGTGCAAGTTGGATCGGAAGAGCACAAGTGGGGGATGTCAATTCTTAGGATCATCGTTAGTAAGTTGGTCAAGTCGGAAGCAACATTGTGTTGCTCTCTCCACGACCGAGGCAGAATACATCGCCATGGGAGAGAGTGTATCGCAATTGTTGTGGATGATTCACACACTAGAGGACTATGGATTATCCTACAAGGGTGTGCAAGTGTTGTGTGACATCATAAGCACGATAAACCTAACAAAAAATCCAATCCATCATTCAAGGACTAAACACATTGAAGTGCGTCACCACTTCACTAGGGATCATGTTGCTAGGGGAGACATTGTACTCTCACATGTGGAGTCAAAATCGAACCTAACAGACATTTTTACTAAACCACTCCCTAAAAATGAATTTAGTTTCTTAAGGAGGGAGTTGGGAATGTGTCGTGCTTCATAGGATTGAAAAGAAAAAAAAATCCCTTATGATCATTTCAAATTGTTGGGCAACAATTATTGGGCAACTTGGGGACATCTCACAAACACTATAAAGTTTAACAAAATGTTTTTGTTTGCTAGAAATAGGGTGAGATGCTAGGATCAACCTAATTACTCAAAATGTTCATGCATCCCTTGAGGAATTAGGTTGACGAGATACAAATCATTAAGTTAACCAAGTATGGGGAAAACCAATGCATAATACTTGTGTATTTGGTTCCATGATCATACTTGGGCATTCCAATCAAGGAAACTTAATTGGAGTTTTGTTGGTGATACAATCTTGATTTCAATGGTTTGAAGATGCAAATTCGTTACTGAATTTTCTTTTTGAATCCATAAGGACTCTTGATTCTTGTTAAGGGATCAATTCTAGTCGAGAAAACACCTCCAGGATCAATAAACTTACATCTGATCGTATTAGAACCTGAAAGGAGGCCTGAAACTACGATTTCTGTAACGTATCAGAATGTTTCTGATATATGATCAGTCCACAGACCGATCAGTGAGCTCACAGAAGTTTGTGCGATTCTATTCGGTCCTTGATCGATCCGTAGACCGATCAGGGACCACCCTGATCGGTCACCGGATCGATCAGGAGTTAGCCTGATCGGTCCTATAGACCGATCAACCTACGCTGCGAGAAATTCACAGAAAGGTTCTGTGTTGGACCTGATCGGTCCACTGACCGATCAGGCCATCCTCCTGATCGGTCCACAGACCGATCAGTGAGGTTCACAGATTCTTCTGTTTGATCCCTAATCGATCCACAGATCGATCAGGGACTTCCCTGATCGGTCACCAGACTGATCAGAATGGAGCCAGACCGATCAGGAGGTTCCCTGATCGGTCTGGGTATCCAGGGATCGGACGGTGGATCCGAACTACCACATTAACTTTAGTTGGTGATCGGTCCACCAACCGATTTAATCACCCAAATACTCATATCCTCCGAACCCTAGCGCCGAAATCACCTCATCTTCCTCCTCTTCCTGCGTGAGAATTTTCCTCCCCTTCACTGTGAGTTTTTGGCGAGCTCCACTCCCTTGCGAGCCATATTTGTGAGTTCCTGCAAATCTGAGAGCCGCGATCTGGGCTTCTCTGCTGCAAGCTCCTCCCGTGCAATCCGTGCAAGCTCCTGAGGTTCTCATCTCTTGCGCAACTTCTTGCAAAGTTCTGCAAGTTCTTCTCTTCTTCGAGCTGTCAAGATCTTCTCCAACCAACCTCAAGGCACCAAAGTGAGCCATTTTTCGGTTTTATCTTGCTGTTTACTCAACAAGTTATGATTTTGTGCTAATTAATTTGTTTCAACTTGTGCTGTGTCTTTAAACTCGTCTGCCATAACCTTCCAACCTCACTTGACCCATTCAATCATTTTTGTTGTGACCTTAATCATCATTTTTATGTGTCATGCACTCCATTCCATCTTTGTGTCGTGACCTTATTTTCATTTGATCATTGTTTTGTGTTTGGCATGATCTTGGCGTGGCCTTACCCTTATATGATTAAACTTTATTGTGTCATGACCTTACCCTCAATTGTTCAATTTCAAATGTCGTGGCCTATTCCAACCCTTAGGAAATCTTCCAAAGGGAAGGGACCTGCCGAGGGGACCTCAAAGGGAAAAGGTCCTTCATCTTCTACACCCTCTCGTAGACACGCACCCTCGAGTAGTCCTCGGTTTATTAGTTCCTATTTCGAACAAAAATTCCTCAACACCTCCTTCAAACTTCTACCCTGTCGAACCGTGGGCAAAACCTTTGTGTACGAAAATTGTCCCTCGGTTAAATAGATTATAGAGTTCTATAATATGGAATCCTTCCTGTTTCACGTGAGGTCAATGTCAACTTGGTATCCGAATTCTACAATAATCTTTATCCCACTGCTGGCATTCATTTTTTTTCTACCCGAGTGGCCAAGACAAATATAGAGTTTACTTACGCTAATGTCACTGAGTATCTAGGCTTTCATCAATCGCCCAATGTCTATTCCCTCTTCCCTACTCTTCCAACCCGTTTACCAGTTCCATTCTTGGAAGTCACCCCAGATTCCATTTACGAGTATTTTTTCGCCCACCCCAGGCCAGATGGTCTCGATGAGCTTGACAGTGACTTCCCTACTTTTGCTGCCCTCAGACTTGTAATGACCCGAAAAATTTTCTCAATATTTTCTTTAAAATATTGATCATGTCTAGATAGTATTTGAGGAACCTAGAGATCCTAGTACGAATTTTAGCCTAGTTATCCATGAATTTTCCCTTTAAATTGAGAAGCTAAATACTAATGGGCCTTATATGGGCTTTTCTAGTATCATGGTTATTAGTGGATTTTAGGTAGAATTTAAGATAAATATAAATGGGTTTTAATTAGGAATATTAGCATGATTATGGGTGAATTTTAGGGGAATTTTAGGAAATAAGGAAAAATAAAAATAAAAATAAAATAAAAACAAAGTGCATGCAGCAAGGATTGAACCTTAGACCTATGATACCACCATGAATGTACTAACCAATTCACCTAGCAAGGGAGTGCTAGTAGAGAATGAAGAGGATTTTGGTTAAGGCTTAGAGAAGTGAAGAGACATCAAGAGAAGAGACACCATGACCCTTCACTTGCTCCCTTTCATGTGGTATAAAAGAGTGCATGAGAGGAGAAGAGACATAGGAATTACTCTATTTTCCTTCTCTTCTTCCCCAAGACCATTCCTCTCCTCCTTTCTTCTTCTTCTAGCCGAAACCCACAAGGGTTTCTTTCCCTTGGAAAAAACTTCACAAAGAACTCCATCTTGAAGATCCAAGACCCTCTACAAGGCTACAAGGACTAAGGAGAAGTATAGGGTCAAGGAGGTTTCTTTTTACTTTCTATTCAAGGTTTATAAGCAAGATCAAGGAAGGTAAGACTCCCTCACCTGTGGTATAATAGTTTTCGAGTTATTTTCATGATGCAATGATTTGGTTGGACTATATGTGGAGAAAACCAAAGTTAGGGCCCCTATAACTTTCGGCCACCATAGGTTTCTATGGTTGGGTTTAGATCTAACTCTCAAATGATGTTTCTTATGTTTTCTCATGTTGTAAAAGGTGTTAATAGGGGTGTATGTGAAAGTTTTACATGGTTTAGGGCCCTTGTAACTTTCGGCCAAGAGGGGTTTCAGGGCAAGAAGTTAGGTTTAACTCCAAGCAAGGGTTCAAATGGCTTCCATGCTAGTATATGAAAGGTAATAGATGTGAATTGGGCATTTTATGAATTTTTCATGGGCTTATGATCCTCTTTGAGTTTCGGCCAACTCATGATTTAGGACTAGGACTTGGAGTTAAATCCAAATAAGGGATCAAATGGTTTTCTATGACATAGTATGTATGGTATGGAATGTTAATCATGACCTATGTGAATTTCTCATAGACTTATTGTCCTTTAGGGTTTCGGCCAAGACCCTAATTTAGGGTTTGGTTTAGGGTTAAGGTCTCAAGGATGCCTGAGTATAGGTTATTGAGATGTAAGTATATGGTTAAGCAAGATGTGAGGATCTTTATGTTACCAAAACCCTAACTTCATATGCTAGGTATCATGACTTCGTATGTTTAGGTTATATGTTATGTTTTATTTATGAATGTTTTAATCATATGCCATGAACCTAGGGAAATGTATCATGTATGAAAGGATTGAGGCATGTTTTCCTAAGTACCATGACCATGCATGCTATATGAATTAAGACGCTAATTAAGTATGTATGCCATGCTTTATGAATGATATGTATATATGCCATGCTCTATGAATGATATGTAAGTATGACATGCTTTATGAATGATATGTATGTATGTCATGCTTTATCAATGATATGTACGTATGTCATGGTTAAGAATGAAGATGATGAATGAAAATGATGATCACGACTCTAAGACAAAATGATGTAGGCATGACATACCTTATGAATGAAGATAATGAATGATGATGAATGTTTATGCCTTTAAGGCATCATGATGTTAAGTATGAATGATGAAATGTTAAGTATGTTTATGTCATGCTAAGGGATGGGCACCTTAAGAACGCTTCGGTTCAAGACTACGGTAGCTGTCCACGGTTCTGGACTACCATAGCTGTCCACGGTTCTGGAACTACCGCAGCTGTTCCTATTCTTATGTCAAGTTTCATGAAACAAGATTATGATTATGCTAAGAATGTTCTATGAATGATGAAGCATGTGAAGTATTTTATTTTTATGAATGGGCTTATACCGGACCGAAGTAAGAGTCCAAGGGATGGGCATCTTAAGAACGCCTCGGTTCTGGACTACCGAAGCTGTCCACGGTTCTGGAACTACCGAAGCTGTCCAACAGGGATGGGCACCTTAAGAACGCCTCGAGTCTAGGACTACCGAAGTTGTCCTTACCCTAGTATGTCGAGATTTGCTACCTCGTATTTACTTAGGGATGCGTGCATATGATGTATGTATGTGGTACAAGCCGGGGACCTCCTATGATGTTATGATTATGTTCAAGTATTTATAACTATGGTTTCAAAATTAAGCATCCTTATGATACATGCAGTTGACTCATGCATTCATTCATGGTATGCATTATACCATGATAAGTATGTTTATGTTTCTGTTTATGCTCGTGCTACGAATGATGCCATGATAAATATGTTTATGTTTATGTTTATGTTTATGCTCATGCTACGAATGATGCCATGATAAATATGTTTATGTTTATGTTTATGTTTATGCTCATGCTAAGAAGGATGCCATGATAAGTATATTTAGGTTGATGTTTATGCTCATGTTAAGCATGATGCCATGATAAGTATGTTTATGTTGATGTTTATGTTCCTGTTAAGAATTATGCCATGATAAGTAAATTTCTGTATATGATGATGTCAAGAATTATGTCTTGGTAGATATGTGTCAAGTTTATGCTTTATGTTCGGAATTATGCAATGTCCACTGTTTCATGTTTATGAATATGTGACGTACGGATTTTTGTGAGTAGGAAAGGGTCTTACTAAGCCTCTGTGCTTACAGCCTTATGTTTCTTATACCGCAGATCAAGCAAGGGGTTACTAAGGGAAGCAGCAGGAGGGGCAAGAGCGTGTGTGTGTGTAGCGGTGACATGGCAAAGGATTCTTTTATTTACACGTATCGCATGTCTTGGGTTTTAAAATGCCTCCTTAGATGCTATGCTATGCTTATAATGGTTATGCTTAATGAATGACTTAAGACTTATGAGGTTATGGATGAGTTACTTGCTACTTATGATGCTTATGGGTAAGTTATGGAATGTTTATATCATGATGCAATGTATGCTGGTAATATGCTAAGTTACAACGTCACCATGTTCATGAATGATAATTTAGGCATGTATATATGGTTCATGGATTAGTTGTATGGTTAAACGCATGTGTTTAAGAAGGAAATAAAATACTCCGCTGCATTAAGATGTTCATATGTCTATGTATGTCAGCGTAACGCCGCCTCTCGCCACACCGTGAGGTGTGGGAAAAAGGCGGGCATTACAGGTTGGTATCAGAGTCGTTTGCCATCTCACTACACACACATCAAGCCTTCTTCCTGCAGCTTCCAAGTAAGTACTTCCATGCATATCCGATTTCCTTTATGATTCTGGAATATGCAAGTATGAATATGAACGATTTCCTTTAGCGTAATGTCTTATAGTAGATGATGGAAAGTACTTGTAAGATATGTGAATATGAACGATATTTTTCTATTGTTTTATTTATAAAGATCAAATAATTTAGAATTTAGTATGGGGTAGAAATAACAATAACTCATATTATCCATACTTGCCTTTATGAAGGAAAGCATGGCTAGAAGACAGAGTAACAGACTTAATGAGACCACTCCCTCGCTTGATCTGATGCAGTTAGTGACCCAACTTCAGCGTCAAGTCACTGAGCAGCAGCAAACCATTAATACCCTGATGAACCAACAAGAAAATTCTACTACTCCTCCGGCGAACCAGACCGCTATACCTGTTGCACCTACGGTTACGCAAACTCCTCCGTTAGGCTCGACCACTATAGCACGACAAGAGGCTTATCTGATCCAGTGGTTGAGGCTGAAACCGGAAAATTTCTCTGGTATCGGTGAACCGTGGGACGCTCAAGCGTGGTTCAAGACTATGGAGAGTACAATGGAGCTACTGGACTAGCCTGAACCTGAGAAGATCAAGTGTGCATCATTCTGCCTTTCTGGGGATGCCAGAATATGGTGGGAAAGGGTCAAGGCTAAGAGACAGGTGAACCAGATGACGTGGTCAGATTTCGAATTGGAATTCTTTGAAGAATTCTTCAATATGCGTGTCACCAATAAACACTATGACGAGTTCATGGAATTCCGACAGGGCAATCTCTCAGTCAATGAAGCCATGAAGAAATTTAATCGACTGGCTCGTCTATGTCCCGAACTGGTCCGCACTGAGAAGGAAAGGGTCCGACTTATGTTAAAGATGTTGCGACCCGAAATAGCCCTGAACGTGGCTGGCGGAGTTAACAGACCACAGACTGCTGAGGAGTTGTTTAGTAGTGCCCTAATCACCGAGCATTACCTGAACAACATCAATCAGCAAAGGAAGGCATTAAATGAAAGTAAGAATCAAGTTCACCCCGGGATTCTCGATTCTTCATTTTTCATTATCCCTAATGTTCTTTCCTTTCATTACCACTCAGGAGGTCAGAAACCTCAGAGCACCAACGCTAACTGGAAGGGGAACCAGAGTGGTAAACGGCAGCCAGGGAACAACTCCCAAGGGGGCCCTTTAAATAAACAGTCCAGGTTTCCCATGTGTGTTACATGCGGGAAAATGCATCCCGGGGAATGTCGCAAAGGTACGAACCGGTGTTTCAATTGCGGGGTAGAAGGGCACATGGCTTCTCACTGTCCTACCAAGAACCAGGCACCTCCTCAACAGCTTGTTCAGTATCATGGGTCACCGGCGAAACTACATTATATGCAAGCTGAGCTGGAAGGTAATCTGATGAGTCAAGAGAGATTGGAGGCCCCACCAATTATGGCGGATGCCAGGGTTTTCTCTATTACTAAGGAGGATGCCGCAAATGCTTCGACAGTTGTCACAGGTCAGATATTTATTTACAGTCAGTATGCTACTGCACTATTTGATACTGGGGCAACGCACTCGTTCATCTCCACTTCTTACACTAAGAAGATATATATGTTTCCACAAGTTTTAGACGGCAAGTTTTTGACGACCCTACCTTCGGGAGAAATAATGACATCCACACACGTACTACGTGTTGTGCCAGTCGGAATCGCGGGAAGAGAACTCTACTGCGATCTGATAGTACTTAGCATGCAGGATTATGATGTTATAATGGGAATGGATTTCTTGAGCAAATATGGTGCTTCTGTCGAGTGCCGTAAACGGAAGGTGGTCTTCCAACCTGAGGCAGATTCTATATTTGAATTTATCGGAGAGTCAAGGAAAATAACCGGGAAATTCTTATCGATTCTCAAGGCACAGAAGATGTTAGATAAGGGATACACGGGGTTTCTAGCCCATGTGGTAGACGTAAGTCAAACAAGGGACCAGAAGCTAGAAGATGTTAGGGTCGTATGTAATTTCCCCGAGGTATTTTCGGATGAATTACCAGGATTAGCTCCTGATAGAGAAGTGGAATTTGAGATCGAATTGATTCCTGGTACTAACCCGATCTCCAAGGCACCATACCGAATGGCGCCGGCCGAATTGAAAGAGCTTCAAGAACAATTACAGGAGTTACTCGATAAGGGGTTTATTTGCCCTAGTCATTCTCCATGGGGAGCTCCGGTACTATTTGTGAAGAAGAAGGACGGATCTATGCGAATGTGCATAGATTATCGAGCGCTGAACAATGTGACGATCAAGAACCGGTATCCCCTTCCGAGGATAGATGACCTGTTTGATCAATTGAAAGGAGCCACCATTTTCTCAAAAATCGATCTGAGGTCTGGTTATCATCAAGTTAGAGTAAAACAGGATGATATCCCGAAGACGGCCTTTCGAACAAGGTATGGGCATTTTGAATTCGTGGTTATGCCCTTCGGCGTGACGAATGCTCTTGCTATGTTTATGGACCTTATGAATCGAGTATTCTCGTCGTTTCTCGAAAAATTTGTAATCGTCTTCATCGATGATATTCTTATTTACTCGAGGAACCAAGAGGAGCACGCCGAGCACCTGACGATAGTATTACAGACTCTTCGAAAGAACCAGTTGTATGCAAAGTTTTCCAAATGTGAGTTCTGGCTCAACCAAGTAGGCTTTTTGGGCCATATTATTTCCAAGGATGGGGTTATGGTAGATCCAACAAAGATTGAAGCTGTGAATAACTGGAGTCGGCCAAAGAACGCCAGCGAAATCAGAAGTTTCCTTGGGCTGGCAGGCTATTACCAAAAATTCATGGAGGACTTCTCGAGAGTTGCAGCCCCTCTAACGGCTCTTACCCGGAAGGATAAGAAGTATGAATGGACGAAAACCTGTGAAAGGAGTTTCTTGGAACTAAAACGGAGACTTACAAGTGCTCCAATCCTTACCCTTCCAGAATATAACCAGAGCTACGACATGTATAGCGATGCCTCCAAACTGGGACTTGGAGCTGTACTTATGCAAAGTGGTAAGGTCATTGCCTATGCCTCCAGACAACTCAAGGAACATGAACAGAATTACCTCACTCATGATCTAGAACTGGCCGCTGTGGTCTTCGCTCTTAAGATATGGAGGCATTATCTGTATGAAGCGCAGTGTAGGATTTATACAGACCACCAGAGTCTGCGATATTTCTTCACTCAGAAAGACCTGAATATGAGACAACGCCGATGGCTTGAGTTGGTGAAGGACTACGACTGCGAGATCTTCTACCATCCAGGGAAGGCAAACAAAGTGGCCGATGCACTCAGCCGGAAGTCAAGTGCCACCTTGATGTCCATATCTCCATTACCCCGACCACTCGAAAGAGAAATTATGAAATTTGGAGTTGAGGTCATCTCCGGACGGCTCTCCACCATGACAATATCACTGATGCTGTTCGAGGACATCTTGGAAAAACAAACTGGAGATCCGAGTCTTCAGAGAATCAAACAGGAGATCCTGGAAGGAAAGGGCGATGGTTTTCGTATCGCCGTCGGAGGAGTACTCTACCTTGGGGATCGTCTATGTATCCCTAATGATCTGGAGCTGAGGAAAGAAATATTGGCAGAAGCTCACGGAACCCCTTATTCGATGCATCCAGGATCCACAAAAATATATCAAGACCTGAAGGAGAAATTCCGGTGGTCCGGTATGAAGAGAGATGTGGCTCAGCATGTTAGTGCTTGTCTAACTTGTCAACGAGTGAAAGCAGAACACCAGCGACCCGGAGGAGTTCTGCAGCCACTTTTGATTCCGGAGTGGAAATGGGATGATATCTCTATGGACTTTATTTCAGGACTTCCCAGAACTACAAACGGATACGATACGGTATGGGTAATTGTGGACAGGTTGACGAAGTCTGCTCATTTCCTAGCAATCAAGATGACTTATTCGATTGAGCAACTAGCTCAAGTATATGCTAAGGAGATAATCAGACTTCATGGAGTTCCCAAGACCATCATCTCAGATAGGGATGGTCGCTTTACCTCACATTTTTGGGAGTGAGTTCAGAAGTCTCTCGTCACTAAACTATGATTCAGTACCGCTTTTCACCCTCAGACCGACGGGCAAACTGAACGAGTGAATCAGGTGCTGGAAGACATGTTACGGGCTTGTGCCCTGGATTTCAAAGGGAGTTGGTGCCGATATCTATGTTTAGCGAAATTCGCCTACAATAATAGCTACCAAGCTACTATCGGCATGGCACCTTATGAAGCTTTGTACGGGAGGAGATGTAGGTCTCCGATCTGTTGGTATGAAGGTGGTGAAAAGAAGGCGATGGGGCTCACGACGGATCTCATCGACGACACCACCCGAGCTATACAGAACATTCGACGACTGATAGAAGCTGCTCAGAGTCAGTAGAAGAGTTATGCAGATGTCCGGCGTAGGCCACTGGAATTCAATATTGGGGATCTAGTATTCCTCAAAGTGGCTCCTATGAAAGGGGTAACGAGATTCGGAAAGAAAGGGAAACTGAGTCCGCGTTATGTGGGACCGTATCCGGTACTGGAATGGGTCTGCAAGGTAGCATATGAGCTAGAGCTGCCTCCAGAGATGTCAGCTATCCATAATGTGTTCCATGTGTCAATGCTCAAGAAGTGTGTTCTAAACACAGATCAGGTGATTGAGCCACAGACAATACAAGTTCAGAATAATCTGAGTTTTGAAAGCCGACCTATTAAGATCTTGGATCGGGAAGTCAAGAAGCTAAGGAACAAGGAGGTACCCTTAGTCAAGGTTCTATGGCAAAGTCAACGGTTCGAGGAAGCTACCTGGGAACGCGAGGATGAGATGAGACGCAAGTACCCGGAGCTATTCTAAGTTCGAGGACGAACTTTCACGAGGTATGGGGGATTGTAACGACCCGAAAAATTTTCTCAATATTTTTTTTAAAATATTGATCATGTCTAGATAGTGTTTGAGGAACCTAGAGATACTAGTACGAATTTTAGCCTAGTTATCCATGAATTTTCCCTTTAAATTGAGAAGATAAATATTAATGGGCCTTATATGGGCTTTTCTAGTACCATGGTTATTAGTGGATTTTAGGTAGAATTTAAGATAAATATAAATGGGTTTTAATTAGGAATATTAGCATGATCATGGGTGAATTTTAGGGGAATTTTCGGAAATAAGGAAAAATAAAAATAAAGTGCATGCACCAAGGATTGAACCTTGGACCTATGATACCACGATTCATGTATTAACCAATTCACCTAGCAAGGGAGTGCTAGTAGAGAATGAAGAGGATTTTAGTTAAGGCTTAGAGAAGTGAAGAGTCATCAAGAGAAGAGACATCATGACCCTTGTAACACCCCAAAATTTCACCATGAATAATATTGTGAATTCATTATGAAATATTATGTGAATAATATTGTGAATTCATTATGAAATATTATGTGAATAATATTTTGGATTCATGGAAAATTTATAGGGAATCTATGCTTGATTTCCCATATAGAATGTTATGAAATATCATGAAATTCATGAAATATTATTATGGAAGATCATGAAATATTATCATGAAATATTATGGATTCATGAATATGAAATATTATGAAATTTATGAAATATTATCATGAAATATTATGGATTCATGAATATAAAATATTATGGAATTCATGAATTATTATCATGAAATATTATGGATTCATGAATATGAAATAATAAAAATATTATGAAATAATATTTATGGAATATTATGAAATAATATGAATTCATGAAATATTATTAATATTATGAAATGATATGAATTCATGAAATATTATTAATATTATGAAATATTATGAATATCATGAAATATTATTAGTATTATGAAATGATATGAATTCATGAAATATTATTAATATTATAAAATATTATAAATATCATGAAATGTTATTAGTATTATGAAATAATATGAATTCATGAAATATTATTAGTATTATGAAATAATATGAATTCATGAAATATTATTAATATTATGAAATTTCATGATAGGCTTGGCTTAAAGGGCTTTGATATGGATTAGTGCAAATTGTGATAAAAAGAAGAGGTAGAAGGGAGGAAGCAAGGATTGAACCTTGAACCTCCTAGGTGCACTCTCCATGTCTTAACCACTACACCAAGCATTGTTTCTTGTTGAGAGAATAAGAAACATGCTTGTTAAGCGAGTAATAGGGAAGAGACATGTCTTTTCATGAGAAAAGTATAAATAAGAGAGGGAAGAGGTGTGAGTAACTTCCTCTTCTTCTTCCTTTTCTCTTCCCCACCGAAATTCCTTCTTCTCCTCTCCTCTTTTCCATTTTTTGAAAAGTGCTCCCTAGGGTTCTAACCCTAGGGGATTGGAAGGAAGAAGGCTCTTGCCCTCTATTAGGGTCAAGGAGTCTAGAGAAGAAAGAGTAAGAGGAACCTTCACTTCTCCTTCAACCAAGGGTACCCTAAGGGACTTAAAGAAGTAGAATCTCAAGCGAAAGGATGTAAGTATCCCCTCGCCTGCAGTGTAATGGTTAATGTATGTTTTCTTTGTGTTTTGCTTTTGGAAAAAGGGAGTCTTCCCTTTAGGTGAGTTTCGGCCACCCCCTTAAGGGGAGGCCTTGGCTACTTTTTGATGCATGAGGAGACCCTTGGAACTTAGGGTACATATGTATGATGACTTCCCATCATGTTGTGATAACAAAAAGTAGGGTTAGCCACCCTACAACTTTCGGCCAAGAGGAGAAAGGTTAGGCTTTTTGGGTTGTTTGCTATCCTATGATGTGTCCATGATTAGTAGTGTAGATAAAGTACTTGTGTAAATGTTTGTGTGAAGATTGGATGTCAAAAACCTAGCCTACCCTACCCTACAATGTCTCGGCCAACCCTAGGTGGATTAGGGTTTAAGGTTGTATGATTTTCCCTATGATATATCCATGCTAAATAGTATAGGCAAGGTGTTTGTGTAAATGCTTGTGTGGATATTTGAAGTCAAAAACCTAGCCTAGCCATCCTACAAGTTTCGGCCAACAATAGTTTAGGGTTAGGGTTGCTTGATTTTATTCCCATGATGCATGCTATATATGATATGTGATGATTGTATGGGATGTACCCTATGAGATATGCTTAGGATTGCTATGATGATATGTATGTACAAGTGGTGTTTAAATGGAATATTGATTTGGAAACTAAATGTCCCTAGCATGTGATATTCGGCCAAGCATGAAATATTAGGTTTATAAAGGTTAAATTATCCCATGTGATATGATTATGTTAGTGAGATGATATGTGAATGCATGTGATGAACAAATGAAATGCTTGATTGGAAGAACTTGGACTTCCCTAGCCATGACATTCGGCCAACCCTAGATTAGGGTTAGGGTTGCTTGATTTTCCCCCATGGTATATATATATATATATATATATATATATATATATATGTGGGATGTTGGTAGGGGATGTTTTGATGTCAAAAACCTAATCTACCCCTACCCTTGAGTTTCGGTCAAAACCCTAGTTTTAGGGTTAGGAACCATTTGATTTACCCATGAAGCATGCTACCACGTCCTATGATATGAATATGATTTATGTGATCAACCTTGTCATATATAAGATATGTTTAAGGGGGTTGAATTATGATCTATATATGAGCATGCCTTATAGCCCCTGGGGGGCACCTTTATGAAATGCATGTGATGTGTATAATAAGATGCTTGAAAGGATACTTCATTAAGTATGGGATCAAGAGCACCCCTTATGTTGTGTGGTGTGTCCCTAAGGGATCATAAGCACCCTTGAAGAGTGGTGTGTCCCTTGAGAATGAATGTGGAAGTACTCCTTAGCATATATGTAAAAGCATGTAAAGTATTTTACTTTATGAATAGGCTTGTACCGGACCGAAGTATGGGTCCAAGAGATGGGCACCTTAAGAACGCCCCGGTTCTGGACTACCGACTATGCTGTCCACGGTTCTGGCACTACCGTAGCTGTGCAACAGGGATGGGCACCTTAAGAACGCCCCGGTTCTGGGACTACCGTAGCTGTCCTTACCCTAGTAGGTCGGGGCTCGCTACCTCGTATCTACTAGGGATGCGCGCTTATGATGTATGTATGTGGTACAAGCCGGGGACCCCCAATGATGATATGATGATGTTTAAGTATTTAAAAGTATGATTTTAAAAGTTAAGCATCCTTATGTATATGCATTCCATACTTTATGCTGTATGCTTAGAAACTTTAATGTTTAGTATGCTATGATGAACTCATGCTTATGTCTTGTTATGTGTACATGTTGTATGCTTTCGTATGGATTTTGCGAGTAGGACAGGATCTTACTAAGCATTTGTGCTTACTAGTTTATGTGTTGTCTTATGCTGCAGATAAGGGTAAGAGACACTTAAACTAAAGGAAGAGGCAGGAGGGCTGAAGATGTGTGGGGTGGTGGCTCGGGAAATAAAGATCTTCATATCTACAATATTATGCTTATGTTAACATTTCTTTAGTAATGAATGTTACACTTGGATTACTCATATACTTGATTATATTATGAGTTGAACCAATCATGTTATAGGTTAGTTTTGAACAAGCATGCTTAGTACTTTAAGAAAAAAAATTTATACGAATGATAGTACGTGACCCCGCCCCGAGAGTAGATATAAGGGCGGGCGTTACAAGTTGGTATCAGAGCAGTTTTCCCCTCCACCACACACACATCAAGCTTCATCCTGCCGCTTCCAAGTAAGAGATCCTAACCTCGCTTTACTTTATTGCATGTACAGTAATGACATATATAGAGATGATTAATGCTTGCATAACAAGAAAAAGTAGCAATACGATTAAAGTATCCGGAACTGTTTTAAAGTTCGGGACGAACTTTTTATAAGGTGCGTAGGATTGTAACACCCCAATTTTTACGATTTGAGTACCTGGGGATTGTTTAAAGTTCGGGACGAACTTTTTATAAGATGTGTAGGATTGTAACACCCCAAAATTTTACCATGAATAATATTGTGAATTCATTATGAAATATTATGTGAATAATATTGTGAATTCATTATGAAATATTATGTGAATAATATTTTGGATTCATGGAAAATTTATAGGGAATCTATGCTTGATTTCCCATATAGAATGTTATGAAATATCATGAAATTCATGAAATATTGTTATGGAAGATCATGAAATATTATCATGAAATATTATGGATTCATGAATATGAAATATTATGGAATTCATGAAATATTATCATGAAATATTATGGATTCATGAATATAAAATATTATGGAATTCATGAATTATTATCATGAAATATTATGGATTCATGAATATGAAATAATAAAAATATTATGAAATAATAAAAATATTATGAAATAATATTTATGGAATATTATGAAATAATATGAATTCATGAAAAATTATTAATATTATGAAATGATATGAATTCATGAAATATTATTAATATTATGAAATATTATGAATATCATGAAATATTATTAGTATTATGAAATGATATGAATTCATGAAATATTATTAATATTATAAATATCATGGAATGTTATTAGTATTATGAAATAATATGAATTCATGAAATATTATTAGTATTATGAAATAATATGAATTCATGAAATATTATTAATATTATGAAATTTCATGATAGGCTTGCTTAAAGGGCTTTGATATGGATTAGTGCAAATTGTGATAAAAAGAAGAGGTAGAAGGAAGGAAGCAAGGATTGAACCTTGAACCTCCTGGTGCACTCTCCATGTCTTAACCACTACACCAAGCATTGTTTCTTGTTGAGAGAATAAGAAACATGCTTGTTAAGCGAGTAATAGGGAAGAGACATGTCATTTCATGAGAAAAGTATAAATAAGAGAGGGAAGAGGTGTGAGTAACTTCCTCTTCTTCTTCCTTTTCTCTTCCCCACAGAAATTCCTTCTTCTCCTCTCCTCTTTTCCATTTTTTGAAAAGTGCTCCCTAGGGTTCTAACCCTAGGGGATTGGAAGGAAGAAGGCTCTTGCCCTCTATTAGGGTCAAGGAGTCTAGAGAAGAAAGAGTAAGAGGAACCTTCACTTCTCCTTCAACCAAGGGTACCCTAAGGGACTTAAAGAAGTAGAATCTCAAGCGAAAGGATGTAAGTATCCCCTCGCCTGCAGTGTAATGGTTAATGTATGTTTTCTTTGTGTTTTGCTTTTGGAAAAAGGGACTCTTCCCTTTAGGTGAGTTTCGGCCACCCCCTTAAGGGGAGGCCTTGGCTACTTTTTGATGCATGAGGAGACCCTTGGGACTTAGGGTACATATGTATGATGACTTCCCATCATGTTGTGATAACAAAAAGTAGGGTTAGCCACCCTACAACTTTCGGCCAAGAGGAGAAAGGTTAGGCTTTTTGGGTTGCTTGCTATCCTATGATGTGTCCATGATTAGTAGTGTAGATAAAGTGCTTGTGTAAATGTTTGTGTGAAGATTGGATGTCAAAAACCTAGCCTACCCTACCCTACAATGTTTCGGCCAACCCTAGGTGGATTAGGGTTTAAGGTTGTATGATTTTCCCTATGATATATCCATGCTAAATAGTATAGGCAAGGTGTTTGTGTAAATGCTTGTGTGGATATTTGAAGTCAAAAACCTAGCCTAGCCATCCTACAAGTTTCGGCCAACAATAGTTTAGGGTTAGGGTTGCTTGATTTTATTCCCATGATGCATGCTATATATGATATGTGATGATTGTATGGGATGTACCCTATGAGATATGCTTAGGATTGCTATGATGATATGTATGTACAAGTGGTGTTTAAATGGAATATTGATTTGGAAACTAAATGTCCCTAGCATGTGATATTCGGCCAAGCATGAAATATTAGGTTTATAAAGGTTAAATTATCCCATGTGATATGATTATGTTAGTGAGATGATATGTGAATGCATGTGATGAACAAATGAAATGCTTGATTGGAAGAACTTGGACTTCCCTAGCCATGACATTCGGCCAACCCTAGATTAGGGTTAGGGTTGCTTGATTTTCTCCCATGGTGCATGCTATAGTATGATACATGATATATATATATATATGTGGGATGTTGGTAGGGGATGTTTTGATGTCAAAAACCTAATCTACCCCTACCCTTGAGTTTCGGTCAAAACCCTAGTTTTAGGGTTAGGAACCATTTGATTTACCCATGAAGCATGCTACCACGTCCTATGATATGAATATGATTTATGTGATCAACCTTGTCATATATAAGATATGTTTAAGGGGGTTGAATTATGATCTATGTATGAGCATGCCTTATAGCCCCTGGGGGGCACCTTTATGAAATGCATGTGATGTGTATAATAAGATGCTTGAAAGGATACTTCATTAAGTATGGGATCAAGAGCACCCCTTATGTTGTGTGGTGTGTCCCTAAGGGATCATGAGCACCCTTGAAGAGTGGTGTGTCCCTTGAGAATGAATGTGGAAGTACTCCTTAGCATATATGTAAAAGCATGTAAAGTATTTTACTTTATGAATGGGCTTGTACCGGACCGAAGTATGGGTCCAAGGGATGGGCACCTTAAGAACGCCCCGGTTCTGGACTACCGACTATGCTGTCCACGGTTCTGGCACTACCGTAGCTGTGCAACAGGGATGGGCACCTTAAGAACGCCCCGGTTCTGGGACTACCGTAGCTGTCCTTACCCTAGTAGGTCGGGGCTCGCTACCTCGTATCTACCTAGGGATGCGCGCTTATGATGTATGTATGTGGTACAAGCCGGGGACCCCCAATGATGATATGATGATGTTTAAGTATTTAAAAGTATGATTTTAAAAGTTAAGCATCCTTATGTATATGCATTCCATACTTTATGCTGCATGCTTAGAAACTTTAATGTTTAGTATGCTATGATGAACTCATGCTTATGTCTTGTTATGTGTACATGTTGTATGCTTTCGTATGGATTTTGCGAGTAGGACAGGATCTTACTAAGCATTTGTGCTTACTAGTTTATGTGTTGTCTTATGCTGCAGATAAGGGTAAGAGACACTTAAACTAAAGGAAGAGGCAGGAGGACTGAAGATGTGTGGGGTGGTGGCTCGGGAAATAAAGATCTTCATATCTACAATATTATGCTTATGTTAACATTTCTTTAGTAATGAATGTTACACTTGGATTACTCATATACTTGATTATATTATGAGTTGAACCTATCATGTTATAGGTTAGTTTTGAACAAGCATGCTTAGTATTTTGTTATTAGTACTTTAAGAAAAAAATTTATACGAATGATAGTACGTGACCCCGCCCCGACAGTAGATATAAGGGCGGGCGTTACAACCCTTCAGTTGCTCCCTTTCATGTGGTATAAAAGAGTGCATGAGAGGAGAAGAGACATAGGAGTTACTCTATTTTCCTTCTCTTCTTCCCCAAGACCATTCCTCTCCTCCTTTCTTCTTCTTCTAGCCGAAACCCACAAGGGTTTCTTTCCCTTGGAAAAAACTTCACAAAGAACTCCATCTTGAAGATCCAAGACCCTCTACAAGGCTACAAGGACTAAGGAGAAGTATAGGGTCAAGGAGGTTTCTTTTTACTTTCTATTCAAGGTTTATAAGCAAGATCAAGGAAGGTAAGACTCCCTCACCTGTGGTATAATAGCTTTCTAGTTATTTTCATGATGCAATGATTTGGTTGGACTATATGTGGAGAAAACCAATGTTAGGGCCCTTGTAACTTTCGGCCACCATAGGTTTCTATGGTTGGGTTTGGATCTAACTCTCAAATGATGTTTCTTATGTTTTCTCATGTTGTAAAAGATGTTAATAGGGGTGTATGTGAAAGTTTTACATGGTTTAGGGCCCTTGTAACTTTCGGCCAAGAGGGGTTTCAGGGCAAGAAGTTAGGTTTAACTCCAAGCAAGGGTTCAAATGGCTTCCATGCTAGTATATGAAAGGTAATAGATGTGAATTGGGAATTTTATGAATTTTTCATGGGCTTATGATCCTCTTTGAGTTTCGGCCAACTCATGATTTAGGGCTAGGACTTGGAGTTAAATCCAAATAAGGGATCAAATGGTTTTCTATGGCATAGTATGTATGGTATGGAATGTTAATCATGACCTATGTGAATTTCTCATGGACTTATTGTCCTTTAGGGTTTCGGCCAAGACCCTAATTTAGGGTTTCGTTTGGGGTTAAGGTCTCAAGGATGCTTGAGTATAGGTTATTAAGATGTAAGTATATGGTTAAGCAAGATGTGAGGATCTTTATGTTACCAAAACCCTAACTTCATATGCTAGGTATCATGACTTCGTATGTTTAGGTTATATGTTATGTTTTATTCATGAATGTTTTAATCATATGCCATGAACCTAGGGAAATGTATCATGTATGAAAGGATTGAGGCATGTTTTCCTAAGTACCATGACCATGCATGCTGTATGAATTAAGATGCTAATTAAGTATGTATGTCATGCTTTATGAATGATATGTATATATGCCATGCTCTATGAATGATATGTAAGTATGCCATGCTTTATGAATGATATGTATGTATGTCATGCTTTATCAATGATATGTACATATGTCATGGTTAAGAATGAAGATGATGAATGAAAATGATGATCATGACTCTAAGACAAAATGATGTAGGCATGACATACCTTATGAATGAAGATAATGAATGATGATGAATGTTTATGCTTTTAAGGCATCATGATGTTAAGTATGAATGATGAAATGTTAAGTATGCTTATGTCATGCTAAGGGATGGGCACCTTAAGAACGCTTCGGTTCAGGACTACGGTAGCTGTCCACGGTTCTGGACTACCGTAGCTGTCCACGGTTCTGGAACTACCGTAGCTGTTCCTATTCTTATGTCAAGTTTCATGAAACAAGATTATGTTTATGCTAAGAATGTTCTATGAATGATGAAGCATGTGAAGTATTTTATTTTTATGAATGGGCTTGTACCGGACCGAAGTAAGGGTCCAAGGGATGGGCACCTTAAGAACGCCTCGGTTCTGGACTGCCGAAGCTGTCCACGGTTCTGGGACTACCGAAGCTGTCCAACAGGGATGGGCACCTTAAGAACGCCTCGTTTCTATGACTACCGTACCCTAGTAGGTCGAGATTTGCTACCTCGTATTTACTTAGGGATGCGCGCATATGATGTATGTATGTGGTACAAGCCGGGGACCCCCTATGATGTTATGATTATGTTCAAGTATTTATAACTATGGTTTCAAAATTAAGCATCCTTATGATACATGCAGTTGACTCATGCATTCATTCATGGTATGCATTATACCATGATAAGTATGTTTATGTTTCTGTTTATGCTCGTGCTACGAATGATGCCATGATAAATATGTTTATGTTTATGTTTATGCTCATGCTACAAATGATGCCATGGTAAATATGTTTATGTTTATGTTTATGCTCATGCTAAGAAGGATGCCATGATAAGTATGTTTAGGTTGATGTTTATGCTCATGTTAAGCATGATGCCATGATAAGTATGTTTATGTTGATGTTTATGTTCCTGTTAAGAATTATGCCATGATAAGTAAGTTTCTGTATATGATGATGTCAAGAATTATGCCATGGTAGATATGTTGGGACCGGGTGCATGTTGACAAGGATACGGGTTCGTAAAATTCTAAATTTTTACGTGCAGCGGAAGAATTAGCATGAAATAATTTCTCAAATTATTCTAACCACGTATCTAGCATGCAACCTTATGGTGTGTGGACATGATCATAAAATAAAACTTTGCGGAAAAGTAAACTAATTTACTTAGTACCTCGCATAACTCGAAGTAAGGGACGAGATCAAACCGTAGCGTCCCTTGGAAGCTTCGCCTCTATTCGCGTCCACGCCGAGTTCTCTTCGGGATGACTTCGCAAAGTCACGAGTTTTGTGCCAACAAGAACTACTAGATTCTCTAAAGGCACAACTAGAAGAACAAGAGAAAAGATAGGAAACTAACCACCAAGATTCGGAATCTCAATTCCGGGAAGGGAAGGAAGGAGACGCGATCCGCTTCTTCATCTTCGGGGTCTTCTTGGTGGATGAAGCTCACGCCCACCTTGGGAGTTGCGCTAGCCCTAGGGGAGGAGAGAGAGAGTCAGCCCTAGAGAGAGAGGCACCGGCCCTAGAGAGAGAGAGAGAGGCGTGTAGAGAGAGAGAGAGAGGAGCAACTAATCTCTTGATTAAATTGATTGGAATTAAGAGCTTGCCTTTGGTTCCTTTATATAGTTGCTTCTCCCTTTCCAAGTCTCCTCTTTAACGGAATTTTTCGATAAGAAATTTATCCTATAAATTCTCTTATTAATTATTCCGTTTAAGCCAAGTTTTATTATAACTAACTTTATAATAAAACAAATACTTCTTCTCCTTTTATTATGGAATAAATTTTATAAGAAATTTATAAACTTTCTTATTATGGAAAAATTAATTCATAATTGATTTTATAAAATTAAAATAAACCATTCCATGGATCATTTTAATTTCCATAAAAAGAATAAACTTCTATAAATTTATTTATATAAATTTCTTTATACAAATTTATTTATCCATAAAATAAATCCTTCTCTCTTTTTAATTATGGAATAAAATTTGTATAAGATTTTCTTATCATGGAAAAATCAATTCATAATTGATTTTATAAATTAAAATTAAACCAATTCATGGTTTATTTTAATTTCCATAAAAAGAATAAATTTCTACAAATTTCTTTATAAATCTCTTTATATAAATTTCTTTATATATCAATTTATTTATCCATAATTTTATAAAACAAATCACGCTAGATTTATTTTATTAATTAAACCAAATAAATTGGTTTATCCCCTTTATTGTGGCCGGCCAAACCATAGGGGTTTGGCACCCTCTTTGGCCGACCAAACCGAGCCGAACCGTCGCGAATTAAACTCATTTAATTCGCCCAATAAGCCTTCAAAAGACTTAGCCATTTTTAGCTTCCATTGCGCCTCTGATTAATTCAGATTGGACTTATTTCTCTTGATTGGAAAATCCAATTTTTAACTCGTTTTAAATCCCTCGAATTCCTCGTAGTGCGTGTGACTAAATAGGCTTTCGATTTATGTTGGCCGTCTATAATTAACTAATTATAGAACTATCATGAGTGGCACCTAGTAGTACATCATGACCCCCAATTAATCGAAAGATCAACGGTTGACCTCAGAAAGAATTCCGAAACCCTTCAGCAGCTCTAATGAATCGTGCCCCATTCCCTTCACCATCTTATACCCACTTGGTTCAGGACACGGTCTATTTGTGTCAGTCCCCACTAGGCTGACTACGTCACACCTAGCCCAAGTAATGTCTTTCTCGTCCTTTGGATTTCTAATTACTCTCATGTATTTTAGAGACTCGCACTCTAAACATGATATGCTCTGGCCAGAGGTTTTGAGTAACATTCCGACGATAGGCCTGGGTATACATCTCCTCGCAAGGAGTGGTGAATCCTTTGTAGGTTGTTCAAACATCTTCGGGCACTTCGGCTTATACCCAATCATCCTGGGTCCACACGTCCTTGGAGATGCTTGCTTAAGATGTTAAAATATAAGTCTCCATGACCAAGATGACTTGAACACCGCAAGTCAAAGGAACATCGCACTTAAGCCGCAGTAAGAACTTCATTGACATATCTATATAGATAATCATATGAAGTCTTACAGCTAGTCACTCCAATGAACTAGTTCCCCTAACTAGCATCCATGTTTATCTCAAGACATCCCAATGTCGCCAGCCAGTGAGAATCAGCTGATTAGAGAATAACCCATGCTAGTCTCAACAGAATTGATAGTGTCTTTATTTATCAATTCATCGACTAGGGATATTTTCAATACTTCACATTTGCACATTTAGAGATAATCACTAGTTGTGATCCCATCACAAATTCTCTTATGCTGTGAGTTGTATTGCGGACATTCAGTAGATGAGTTTAAGATCCCAATCAAATACACAAACATGTATACTCAAATAGTGAATTATCATTTATTAAAATAAATGTTTACAATCATAAGTCGATTGCCTTAGGACACTTCTCTCATATCACTAACAAACTCCCACTTGGCCTAATGCCAATCGCTACGGTATCCAATACCACAGGCTCTAACATGACCCTCAAACTTGCTTTGAGGCAAGGCCTTAGTAAAGGATCTGCTAAATTCCTTTCAGTGGGAATTTTCTCAATTTGTATATCATTCCTACTTATAATCTCTCTGATCAGATGATAGCGGCGAAGCACGTGTTTGGATCGCTGATGAGACCTTGGTTTCTTTGCTTGTGCAATAGCTCCATTGTTGTCACAGTAAACTGTTGGGACCGGGTGCATGTCGACAAGGATACGAGTTCGTAAAATTTAAAATTTTTACGTGCAGCGGAAGAGTTTGCATAAAATAATTTCCTAAATTATTTTAACTTCGTATCTAGCATGCAACCTTATAGTGTATCGACATAATCATGAAATAAAAGTTTGCGGAAAAGTAAACTAATTTACTTTTATACCTCGCGTATCTCGAAGGAAGGGACGAGATCCAACCGTAGCGTCCCTTGGAAGCTCCGCCTCTATTCGCGTCCACGCCGAGTTCTCTTCGGGATGACTTCACAAAGTCACGAGTTTTGTGCCGACGAGAACTACTAGATTCTCGGAAGGCACAACTAGAAGGACAAGAGAAATAATGGAAAAACTAACCGATGAAATAACGGAATCAAATTCCGAGAAGAGAGGAGTCGCTATCCGCTTCTTCTTCTTCGTCTTCGGGTTCTTCTCCTTCTTGAAACCTCACGGCAAACACCCTTGTTGGTGTTGTGGTTGGGCGCCGGCCCTAGAGAGGCTAGGGTGCGCCGGCCCTAAGGGAGGAAGAAGAGGTGGAGGAGAGGAGATTAAGAGAAAGAGAGAGGGAGTAATTAATCTCTTAATTGTGTGGAATAAGGGCTAGCCTTTGGTTCCTTTATATAGTAGCAACTCCTTTGCTAAGTCTCCCTCTAAACCGAATTAACGGAATTAGTTATAAGAAATTTATCTTATAAATTTTCTTATTGCTTATTCCTTTTAAGCCTAGTCTTATTATAAACAATTTATAATAAAACAAATTAGTTATCATAAGAGATTTATCCTATAAATTCTCTTATGAATTTTATTATAACTAACTTTATAATAAAACTAATTATTTATCATAAGAAATTTATCCTATAAATTCTTATGAATTAATTCCGTTTAAACCAAGTCTTTATTATAAACTAATTTATAATAAAAACTAATTCTTCTTCTCTTTAAATTATGGAATAAATTTTATAAGAAATTTATAAACTTTCTTATTATGGAAAAATCAATTCATAATCGATTTTATAAAATTAAAATAAACCCAATTCACGGATTATTTTAACTTCCATAAAAAGAATAAATTTCTACAAATTTATTTATATAAATTTCTTTATACAAATTTATTTATCCATAATTTATAAAATAAATCGTACTAGATTTATTTAATTAATTAAACCAATTAAATTGGTTTATTCTCTTCTATTTGGCCGGCCACCAAAGAGGGTTTAACACCCTCTTTGGCCGGCCAAAACCAACCCGAACCGCCGCGAATTAAACTCATTTAATTCGCCCAAAAAGCCTTCAAAAGACTTAGCCATTTTTTAGCTTCCATTGCGCCTCTGACTAACTCAGATTCGACTTATTTCTCTTGATCGGAAAATCTAATTTTCAACTCATTTTAAATCCCTCGGATTACTCGTAGTGCGTGTGACTAAATAGGCTTTCGATTTATGTTGGCCGTCTATAATCAACAAATTATAGAACGATCATGAGTGGCACCTAGTAGTACATCATGATCCCCAATTAATCGAAAGATCAACGGTTTGACCTCAGAAGAAATTATTCTGAAACCCTTCAGCAGCTCTAATGAATCGTGCCCCATTCCCTTCACCACCTTATACCCACTTGGTTCAGGACACGGTCAATGGTGTCAGTCCCCACTAGGCTGACTACGTCACGCCTAGCCCAAGTAATGTCCTACTCGTCCTTTGGATTTCTAATTACTCTCATGTATTTTAGAGACTCTCACTCTAAACATGATATGCTCTGGCCAGAGGCTTTGAGTAACAATCCGACGATAGGCCTGGGTATACATCTCCTCGCAAGGAGTGGTGAATCTTTTGTAGGCTGTTCAAACATCTTCGGGCACTTCGGCTTATACCCGATCATCCTGGGTCCACACCTCCTTGGAGATGCTTGCTTAAGATGTCAATGTATAAGTCTCTATGACCAAGATGACTTGAACACCGCAAGTCAAAGGAACATCGCACTTAAGCCGCAGTAAGATCTTCATTGACATATCTACATGTAGATTCCCATATGAAGTCTTACAGCTAGTCACTCCAATGAACTAGTTCCCTTAACTAGCATCCATGTTTATCTCCGGACATCCCAATGTCACCAGCCAGTGAGAATCAGCTGATTAGAGAATAACCCATGCTAGTCTCAACAGAATTGATAGTGTCCGTTTTTATCAATTCATCGACTAGGGATATTTTCAATACTTCACATTTGCGCATTTAGAGATAATCACTAGTTGTGATCTCATCACAAATTCTCTTATGCTGTGAGTTGTATTGCGGACATTCAGTAGATGAGTTTAAGATCGCAATCAAATACACAAGCATGTATACTCAAATAGTGAATTATCATTTATTAATATAAATGTTTTACAATCATAAGGCGATTGCCTTAGGACACTTCTCTCATATCACTAACAAACTCCCACTTGGCCTAATGCCAATCGCTACGGTATCCAATACCACAGGCTCTAACATGACACTCAAACTTGCTTTGAGGCAAGGCCTTAGTTAAAGGATCCGCTATATTCCTTTCAGTGGGAACTCTCTCAATTTGTATGTCATTCCTACTTATAATCTCTCTGATCAGATGATAGCGGCGAAGCACGTGTTCGGATCGCTGATGAGACCTTGGTTCCTTTACTTGTGCAATAGCTCCATTGTTGTCGCAGTAAACCGGCACTGCTTCATCAATGGTTGGAACCTCATCAAGTTTCGAGACAAACTTCTTGATCCAAACTGCTTCCGTGGTATAATCCGCTACAATGTCTTGTTTGGAACTTTTCCAACTTACTACGTATCTAGACTGCGATTTGGAGTCATCCTTATCTGTCTGGAAACTGGCATCTGTATACCCACGTATTACCAAATCTCCTTCTCCATATATTAGGAACACATCCTTAGTTCTTCTTAAGTACTTAAGGATTATCTTAACAGCCGCCCAGTGATCCATTCCTGGATCCGACTGGTATCTTCTTGTGACGCTCAAAGCACATGATACATCAGGCCTACTACATAACATAGCATACATGATAGATCCTATCGCGGATGCATAGGGAATCTTATTCATGCAAATCCTCTCGTCTTCTGTGCGCGGACACATAGACTTTGAAAGGTTGATCCCATGCCTGATGGGAAGGTAACCTTTCTTGGATTCCGACATGCTAAACCTTTTTAGCACTCGGTCTATATATATAGACTGTGAAAGACCGAGCAACCGTTTTGATCTATCTCTATAGATTCTAATCCCAAGGATATAGGTTGCTTCTCCCAGGTCTTTCATGGAGAAAGTTTTGGATAACCAAATTTTAACTGTCTGTAAGACTGAAATATCGTTTCCTATAAGTAAGATGTCGTCGACATATAATACTAGGAATACGACTGCACTCCCACTAACCTTCTTGTACACACAGGGTTCGTCAGGATTTTGTGAGAAATCAAACTTTTTGATTGTCTCATCAAAACGGATGTTCCAGCTCCTAGATGCTTGCTTCAGTCCATATATGGATCGTCGAAGCTTGCATACCTTGGTTTTATCAACCGATGTGAAACCTTCAGGCTGTATCATGTATACGTCCTCAAGCAGGTTTCCGTTAAGGAAAGCTGTTTTCACATCCATTTGCCAAATCTCATAATCATAATGAGCTGCTATGGCTAGGAGCATCCGAATGGATTTAAGCATAGCTACTGGCGAATAGGTTTCGTCATAATCAATTCCTTGTTTCTGACGATATCCTTTTGCCACTAATCTAGCCTTAAAGGTAACAACATTACCTTCCATGTCGGTTTTCTTCTTGAAAACCCACTTGCACCCTATGGGTTTAATCCCTTCAGGTGGGTTAACCAAGTCCCATACTTGATTTTCGTACATGGAATCCATTTCCGACTTCATGGCTTCAAGCCATTTGTCCCTTTCTGAACTTTTCAGAACATCTTCATAACTGATAGGTTCGTCATCACCAATGAGCAACACGTCGTTCGATTCACTTACGAGAAATCCGTATCTCTCTGGAATGTTGCGTGTCCTATCAGACCTACGAAGAGGTGGTGTAGTTTTAGGTTCAACTGATAGCTCATCATTATGAATTATCGGTTGTGGGCCTAGACTCGGTGTCTCTGTAATGTCTATTGGAGTTTCTTGAACTTCATCAAGTTCAAAGCCACTCCCACTGTTTTCTTGTAAAAGAAATTCCTTTTCTAGAAATACAGCATGCCTTGAAACAAACACCTTTTGTTCCAAGGGATGATAGAATTGGTAACCCTTCGTTTCCTTAGGGTATCCAATAAATAAACATTTATCAGACTTAGCATCCAATTTGTCTGATACAACCCGCTTCACATAAGCGGGACAACCCCATATCTTAAGGTGAGTTAAGTGAGGTTTCTTACTATTCCAAATCTCATATGGAGTAGTAGAGACTACCTTGGTCGGGACTCTGTTTAATAAATAAACAGCTGTCTTAAGTGCATAACCCCAAAAGGATTTTGGAAGAGTTGCATGATTCATCATTGACCTAACCATGTCCATCAAGGTTCGGTTGCACCTCTCAGATACACCATTATGCTGTGGTGTATATGGCGGAGTCCATTGGGATAATATCCCATTGTCCCTTAGATAATCTTGAAATTCTTGACTTAAGTATTCACCACCCCGATCGGATCGAAGTATTTTAATACTTTTGCCAAGCTGTTTCTCTACTTCATTTCTGAACTCTTTGAATTTCTCAAAGGCTTCAGATTTGTGTTTCATCAAGAACACGTACCCGAATCGTGAGTGATCATCGATAAAGGTGATGAAGTAGCTATAGCCTCCTTGTGCAAGAGTTGACATTGGTCCACATACATCGGTATGTATTAGACCAAGCAACTCTCCCACTGGATTACCTTTTCCGGTAAAGGGTAATTTGGTCATCTTGCCTTTTAAGCATGATTCGCATGTATCAAATGAACCGGGTTCAAATGATTCCAAAATTCCACATCGGTGTAATTCGGTCATGCGTTTCTTACTTACATGGCCAAGACGACAATGCCAAGTGTAGGAGTCTATTCGATTATCTATTCGAGCACGTTTGTTGCTAACTTCGATATTGAAAACGTCACTGGATAAATCCAACGTGTAGATGCCATTGCACAAAGTTCCATTCCCATAAAG
The DNA here is from genome assembly GCA_024364735.1 of Boesenbergia rotunda. NCBI lineage: Eukaryota > Viridiplantae > Streptophyta > Magnoliopsida > Zingiberales > Zingiberaceae > Boesenbergia > Boesenbergia rotunda. Next base: position 67,535 of record JAGFNQ010002713.1, read on the forward strand.
AACGTCATTTAAAGTTATGTAACAACAATTGTTACTAAAAGTTAAATGATAACCCTTTTCATTCAAACATGAAATAGATACAATGTTCTTTATCAACGAAGGAACGAAATAGCAATTATCCAATTCTAAGACACGTCCATTGGGGAGCTTTAGCAAATATGTTCCGATGGCAACAGCAGCAATCTTTGCTCCGTTTCCAACTCGCAAATTTGCTTCTCCCTTGACGAGCCTTCTTCTATTCCTTAGCCCTTGTATGTCATTACATATATGTGAGCTACACCCAGTATCAAGTACCCATGTGTTTGAGGAAATAGAGTGACATTCAATAACGAAGATACTTGAAGTGGATGAGGCATCGGATGCCTTATTCTTCAAGGACTCAAGATAAACCTTGCAGTTTCTTCGCCAGTGACCCTCCTTGCCACAGTAATGGCAAGTGTCTTTTAGGGTATTTTCAGTCTTTTTGGCCTTTTTCTTCTTTCCCTTATTCTGTTCTTTGGCCTTCCTCTTAGAACCTTTCTTCGAGGAACCAACTAACGGCACCGTCTTCTGTTCCTGCTTCACAGAAGGCTCTACAGTCTTCAGCAGGTTAAGCAACTCAGAAACTGGTCTGGAGTTGCATCTTCAGGAGGACGGTTGGGAAGTTGATCTTCAAGGACATAAGCAGGCTTTTCTGCCTTGAGGACTATCCTCAGGTTCGAAGCCAGTCCATGAAGTTAGGCCCAGTTAATTTGTTGGTGTCCAAGATGGAACGCAAATTCAGAGAAGACATGATCGAGTGATTATCCTAGAAATACAAATTGAGATTATGTGAGAAGATTTATTAAAGAATGTATCAACATACATAAATTAAATCCTATTTATTTTACGAATTGATTCACCCTTATTATCAATTCGGGAGATCGTAGGAACATCTCCAAATAGGTTGATATCCAACCATAGATAAGAACAACCATGGCTGTGGCCATCAAGTTCTTCTTAGCTATGAAGGTAGGTAATTATACCGATTACACATCACATATATGTAACTATCACATTATGCTATCAACTAATTGAATGTTTGCATAAATCATTGGGTTGTTAACTCATTAACAAGTATGTATCATTATACATAGCACCCAACTGCACCTCTCTTTGCATCGACCTTGGCTGTGGCACAACAAATCGATGCTCCAAGCTTAAGGCTGACCCATTAATCAAGAAATAGTTTTAACATGGTTGGAGCTCATTCAACCGCTTAGTCAGGCTTGGATGTGTCCAACAACCAAAACTAATGATTGACCTCTGACTCGAACTATATTATTCATAAACTAATTCCATGGTTTGAACATGTTTGAGGT